>OX451737.1:1071415211-1071569961 GCA_948472305.1 Vicia faba | reverse complement strand
ACTTATGCAAAAGCTTCTAATCTAGTTTTTAGTTCATCCAAGTCAATCATGTATGCTGGAAACATAAAGTCCTCTAGATTAAATTGTCTATTGGATATGATTGGATTCTAACCTTTATGTATTTGGGTGTTCCTATTTTTAAAGGGAGGGCCAAAGCTAGCTATTTACAACCTATTGCAGACCGGATGTTATCCAAACATACGGCTTAGGAAGCTTCATTCTTATCCATAGTTGGTCGAACTCTTCTTGTTCAATCAGTTATCCACTCCATGATTTCTCATACTTTCTTTTCTTAAAACTATTGAGAGGGCAACTAGGAATTTTATTTGGAATAGTAATATCAACAAGAGAAAACTTATCACTGTTTCTTGGAAGAAAGTGTGTCAACCTAAAGTAAAGAGAGATCTCGGTCTTAGATCTCTGATTTGCCTTAATGGAGCTTCAAATCTTAAGCTTTATTTTGATTTTATGAACTCTGATGAGGATTGGGCTCATATTCTTAGAAGTAGAGTGCTCGGGCCCTCTGGTATAATAAATCATCATCAATTCTCCAGCATTTGGTATGGCATTAAGGCTGAATACAACAATATGTTTGACAATTCTAGTTGGTTGGTGGGCAAATGCAATGTTGTTAATTTTTGGAAAGATTCTTGGTGCGGGGAACCTTTCATTAATAGTATTGATCCTAACTCCATTTTATATAGATCTATTGATTTTAATTGTAAAGTTTCTGATTTGATGTTTAACTCTTCTTGGAATCTGCCCATTGCATGGTGTCATTTATTCCCCTTCTTAGAATCTAGGTTGCCATGCATTCATTCTTTTGCTTCAGTTGTTAGAGATCAAGTTGTTTGGAGTATGGCTGGTAATGATTTACTTTCTCTTAAATATGATTATGCTTTTAAGCATCATTCGCATCTAGCGGTTTCCTGGGCTTCTCATTTTTGGGTTCAAGATATTCCTCAGTCTAAATCATTGGTTATTTGGAGATTAATTAAGAACAAACTTCCTACTGATGACTATTGTACCCCAAAATTTTCCCTCTCATTTATCAAATATTTTCTCACAAGATCTCCTTTGGTTCAAGACTGCACTAGGGTTGATCAGCTCAAGACACCTCCTCAAGCACTGATGACTGAAAATTAGGGTTTGAGATTGCACAAGTATAATTGAACTTTCAATGCCACATATGACTTTCATGGATCATTATGGACCCCCAAGATTACTCATGTCAAGTTTCAAGCCCTGGATCACATTTTTGCTCAATCAATTGAACAATTAACCTAAAAATCAGTTGTATTGGGGAAAAAGTCAACTATGGCCAATTTACAATCAAACTTCATAATTTTTTATCCATATCAACATTATAAACTCATATGTATCATTTGATCAAGTTTGTACCATAATTCCTCAAGAAATTTGATCAAATCATCAAAAGGGCAAAATGGTCAAAATTAGGATGTTGACTGGGAAAAGGGAATTTCTGATTTTTGGCCTAGCAAATGGTTATTTAGTTTGTGGCATGATCTCAAGAGTTCAATTGCATCATTTTAACCTAATGGCATGACTCAAAATATTGCTCAAGATCAATTGGATTGATAGTTGATTTTCAGTCAACTATACACTGAAAAGTCAAACTTTGACTTTTTGGTCAAAATCAAGTGTCAAAGATCACAATTCATCAAAATATGTCAAAATATGAAACTTGTTCATCAAGAAATCAAAAAGTCAAGATTTCATTTTGAAAAGTCAAAGTTTTCAAACTTAGAAATTTTTGTATGTTGAAAACTTCATGTTTTTCACAACTTTGAGCCAATTTTTCACCATGATGCAAGATGATTCAAAAGAAACTTTTAACATGAAAGTTGTATATCTCCATGAGGTATACAACATTTCTTTACACAACTTCTCCTAGAAATTCTTGGATCTCAATTTATTAATTTATGAAGTCATAGTCTTGAAACTAAACACTTAGTGAAATTTTAAACATTTTTGGTCAGGATTTTGACCTAACTTCTGACCCAAGTTTCACTTAGTTCTATTTGGATTTTGCAAAAGTGATTTAAAGGGGGGTTTTAGAGAATATTACAATCTTTCTAAAAAGTCAAAGAACTCCTTGAGATCATTTGTGAGCAAGGAGAAACGAAGGCCAGAAGTTGGGGTTTCAAGTTGTTTTACAAGACAAATTTTGTGATGAACAAAATTCAAATCTCAAACCTATGCTGCATAATCTTTGCTTTACAGGCCTCAAACTTGTTAGGAACTCCATAATTAAATGCTTTCACAGCTGTTAGAGGCTTCAACTCAAGCATTCAATGCGTTGCCCATGCTTTATGTCCATTTTAGGAAGAAAGTTCACAATGCCATTTTGAAAAAGTAGCTTTATACACAAAAATTGTTCTTGAGCCTTGCAATTGTTTTCTTCTGATCATGCACGATATATAACTCAAAAGAAGTTTTTCTCAAGCCTCACAATCACTCAGCCCATGCTTGTACTTCATCTTGGAACCATACTCCCACTTTTCTTCAAAATCAAGTAACATAGCAATGAGCCTAGATCTTGTACTTCTGACCCTCTCAAGCACTCAAAGCCTTCTCCTTACTTATGCACAAGTGATTGGCATCAAAACACACGCATACACAAGCCCAAAAAATTCTCAAGAACTCAGAGCTGTAACACATACTTCCATTCTTGCATAACCTGACCAAAAGCTTGAAACTCACATCTCCCTCGTGTGTTTCAAGCCTTTTGGTTCCTAAAGCTTCTAAACATCATTTTAGAACTCATCCCACACCCTGTTACAAGACTGTAACACCATTAATACCATCCTCCATTTTCAAAAACAGAGCTTTGCACTTGGACTTCTCCAGCACGATTCAGCCATCTCCAGTACAAACTAAACATTGCATTAGCTTCCTGGAACCTCAATGGAGCTATTCTGATCATTACAACACCTTGAGGAGTGCTCAAACTCAGAATACGATTTCCAGGTTTGAGGTAAGTTTTCTTAACTTGGAACTCTTCATCCAAGCATCATTAATGTTTAATTTGTGAAAGAAAAATGTAGGTATCATTATCCTGAAGCTAACCATGTCCATCGTTTTCAATTATGTTGTTTGAGCTTAGAGAATTTTAAAATTGAAATTTCTGGAAAAGTTAGGGTTCAGATTAGGGCCATTAAAATTCATGTTTGTCTTTGATCTATAGTTTTAATGATTTACATTTCTGAAATCATGGGGAAATTTGCCATAAGATTCATGTTTACACTTTTGCAAATGGATGAGAAATGAGCAAGATGCAGGTGGTCTGGCCCAAGGCGCGAGGTTGAAGATGAAGTTTGTCTTCAAGAAGCAGTTTCTAATATATATTTATGGTTTGAGATAAGTTAACGGATGTATAGCCACTCCAGTGGTAAGACAGCACGCTGGTAACCAAGAGGGCGTGGGTTCAAACACCCATCGCGTTGCCTTTTAGCATTTTTTTCATACTTTTTTTTCCATCTTTTCCTTACAGCGCCTGGGCCCAACTTTGAGCTTTCTTCATTTTTGCTATACCATACCCCCTGTTTCACTTTCATACATCCTAGCGCATTTTATTTTATTTTTCTTTTTATTATTATTATTATTATTATTATTATTATTATTATTATTATTAGTATTATTATTAATATTATTTTTTTTATTGTTAGTAATAAAAACCCAAAAAATACTTTATTTATTATTTTTTACACTTATCTATTTTATTTTGTTTTATAAAAAACCAAAAGAACAAAAGCATTTTCTTTAATAAATTAATTTTTCTTTTTAAAAAAAATACTTAGATAATAAATTTTAATTATTATTACATTATTTTGTAAATTAAAATCAATTTAGAATTTAGGATTTTTATTTAATTATTTTTATTTGTTAATTTAATTAATTCACGAAATCCCTAAAAAACTTGTTTCCTTTAAGTTAATTTATTTTACTAACTTAATATTAATTTTCTTATTTTCTAGTTAATTATTTTATTTTAATTAATTAGGTCAAAAAAACCTTTTTCATGAAAAAACCAAACAAAAATCACATTTCTTCTTACATTTTGTATTCTTGCATTTTATCTTTATTTTATACATTTATTCAAAATTCAATATGGTTGTAATAGATAATTAGGGTTTTAATTTCTTGCAATTTCCCCATTTTTGTAATTTGTATACCCCCTCCCCAAAAATCATGTAATAGCTTAGTATTTTTATTTTCCGCAATTTAAATGCTTTATATACAAATGCTAATAATTAGGGTTTTGTATGGAAAGATTAAAATTGACAAATAGAAAACCTTAATCAAGACAAACCAAACATGTAAATCAATACATTTGCATACTTACACCCTTAGGGTAAATCCATTTGGTTTCCTTACAAAATGGCCATATTACGCATGTGAGGTATCTTAGCAAAAACAAGAAAAATACAAGATCATAGTCCTTCGATGACGATATCCATGTTGCCTTTCAAAATGATATTAGTCCCTAAAGAAAATGCTAAGATACCTTGCAACATTGCTAATTATGGTTATACGATGATCCACGCCCGTCCCTTTTACATCCAAAGATAGGGTTACTTACCAAACCAATGGTAAGATAACAATGTCAAAGGAAAAAAGGAAATGAACATGAAAGACTTTTGAATAGGTAGTTTATTCCTAGTTGCTTGCTCAACTTCAAAACCAAATCATCCTTGCTATTTTCAAAACAAACACCAACACTTTCAAAACATCTTTCAAACTTGAAACATTTTTCAAAAGATTAACACTTTGTATACATTCTTACGAACGAGAATTATTACAAAGTTTGCCTAAACGATGGCGCATTTTCAAAATACTTTCAAAAAACCACACAAAGCATATTTTCAAACAAAAGCAAGTGATCTAGCAAGTAGCTAAGAGCCCATGGAAAACCATGGATGAAAAGGGTGCTAATACCTTCCCTTTTCATGATCTACCCCCCCGAACTCAAGAAAACATCTCAAAGGTCTTTCCTGTTCTTTTCAGCCTTTCCTCTTGGATAAAAAAAAAGTAGGTGGTGACACTTACTAACCGCAACATTTGCGATCAAACGTAAAACAACCAAGCCAGTTCTCCCACCGTATCACAGAACTGGCGACTCTGCTGGGGATTATTTTAAAAGTGGAGTTACCTTAGGGTTAGATCACATTTACTTGCTTTCATTATTTGACTTGTATGCTTTACATTATGGTTCTTTGTTTAGGTTTGAGTCCTCTACCCGGATTTGGGATACCTTATAGGTAAGTAGCAATACGTCGTGGAAACTGTGTGGGGTATACCAACATGTTCTAAGTAATAGCTACATTAGTGTGACATATTTGTGGGTACCGATAGCCTTGAGTAGTCAAGGAGAATACGGGGCCGCTGAGTTATGTCATGAAGCACTAACTAACTCCTAGAACCTTTACTTGACCAACTTGGCCATTAGGACGTAGTGAGATGGCCGGCTTTGGTGTAGTCCGAAGTTGGTAGATACTCGATACTACACTCATTGGGGTTTGGTTTTTTGGGATATTTCGGTTGCCATTAAAGAGGCTTGCGCTGAAACAATGCCCCGAGAAAACAAACTAGTGATATTGAGCTCCCTAGAACCTGGTTAGTATTAATAGGACAGGTTTGAGCCAACTAAACTACAAGAGGGTACTTACCTATGAGAATCCATGCAAGCCTAAACCTAAGGACTTGTTTTGCTTTGTTTGTATATATTTGTACATAACATCATAAACATCATAACATCATAATCATACTCACTAACCATTTCAAGGATTCTGGGATTTATTTTTGTTCTGTTTTGTAGGACATGGATTCTATTTACAGGAAAACCATTGAAGTCAACTTTGTAAGGATCCCTTCTCAACTTAAAGAGTTAGCATCAAGGGTTCGCGAAAATTCTCCATTTACAGAAAGACATGGTCGCCTCCTAAACTTGGTTACCTCCAACACTGATGAGGACATGATGAAGGTGCTCTTCCAGTTCTTTGATCCTCTACACCATTGCTTCACATTTTCTGATTATCAACTTGTGCCAACTTTGGAAGAATTCTCTCAACTCTTGAGGATTCCCATTCTCAATCAACTACCTTTCAATGGTATGGAAAGAGATCCAAATCCATAAGAGATTGCTCAAGCTCTACACTTGCAAGCATCTGGTATCACAACTAATTGGGAGACAAAGAGTGATGAACAAAATTCAAATCTCAAACCTATGTTGCATAATATTTGCTTTGCAGGCCTCAAACTTGTTAGGAAATACATAATTAAATGCTTGCACAACTGTTAGAGGCTTCAACTCAAGCATTTAATGCATTGCCCATGCTTTATGTCCATTTTAGGAAGAAAGTGCACAATGCCATTTTGAAAAAGTAGCTTTATACACAAAACTTATTCTTGAGCCTTGCAATTGTTTTCTTCTGATCATACACGACCTATAACTCAAAAGAAGTTTGTCTCAAGCCTCACAATCACTCAGCCCATGCTTGTACTTCATCTTGGAACCATACTCCCACTTTTCTTCAAAATCAAGTAACATAACAATCAACCTAGATCTTGTACTTCCGACCCTCTCAAGCACTCAAAGCCTTCTCCTTACTTATGCACAAGTGATTAGAATCAAAACACACGCATACACAAGCCCAAAAAACTCTCAAGAACTCAGAGCTGTAACACATACTTCCATTCTTGTATAACCTAACCAAAAGCTTGAAACTCACATCTCCCTCGTGCGTTTTCAAGCCTTTTGGTTCCTAAAGCTTCTAAACATCATTTAGAACTCATCCCACACCCTGTTACAAGATTGTAACACCAATAACACCATCCTCCATTTTCAAAAATAGAGCTTGCACTTGGACTTCTACAGCACGATTCAGCTATCTCCATTACAAACTAAACATTGCATTAGCTTCCTGGGACCTCAATGGAGCTATTCTGATCATCACAACACCTTGAAGAGTGCTCAAACTCAGAATACGATTTCCAGTTTTGAGGTAAGTTTCCTTAACTTGGAACTCTTCATACAAGCATCATTAATGTTTAATTTGTGAATGAAAAATGTAGGTATCATTGCCCTGAAGCTAACCAAGTCCATAGTTTTCATTTATGTTGCTTGAGCTTAGAGAATTTTAAGATTGAAATTTCTGGAAAAGTTAGGGTTTAGATTAGGGCCATTAAAATTCATATTTGTCTTTGATCTATAGTTTTGATGCTTTAAATTTCTGAAATCGTGAGGAAAATTTCCACAAGATTCATGTTTACACTTTTGTAAATGGATGAGAAATGAGCAAGATGCAGGTGGTCTGGCCAGGCGCGAGGTTGAAGATGAAGTTTGTCTTCAGGAAGCAGTTTCTAATATATATTTATGGTTTGACATATGTTAACGAATGTATAGCCACCCCAGTGGTATGGCAGCATGCTAGTAACCAAGAGGGTGTGGGTTCAACATCCAGCGTGCTGCCTTTTGGCATTTTTTTCATACTTTTTTTCCATTTTTTTCCTTAGAGCACCGGGGCCCAACTTTGGGCTTTCTCCATTTTGCTGTACCATACCCCCTAGGAAAATTATTAATTAGTGATAATAAGATAATTAATTAAAATAATAAGACAAATAAATAAATATAATAGAAAGTAAAAGAAATAAGACCAAGGGGGTGTTGGGCCCAATTTGAAGGTGTGATTGGAAAATCTCCAGGCCCAATAGTTGTCAGCCTTGTTTGACTTTCAGGATTACCCACGCGCTTGTTGACTTGGACACATGATAGTCCTTCAATCTTAGCCTTCAGATTTGGTCAGGAGGCCATCTGGCGCCTGGATCTTTGAGGCATATGGTGGACCATGTTTTGAGCGTTGCATGAGAGTGCCTGAAGAAAAATCAAATAAATGTTTTGGGGGACCTGGGATTCGAACCCATGTCCCAAGGGACAATTCAATAGCGCGTTACCAACCCAACTGACCTGCTTAGTTGTTAGAATAATACAAAACAAATATTATATTGAAAAACATTTAATATGCCTGAAAATAAAAAAATATGGCGCGCTGATTTGAACCAGCCAGTAGGAAGAGGACGCGTAGTCGTCTTATTCGTTGAAATAACCAGAGTTTTTACCTGCGGATTTTATCCGCAGCTGAATCCATGGCTGTCTTCTAAAAGAATATGTAGGCCATGGAAACGAAATCTAAGAACATCAACATGCTCGTCCCTTTCCACTGAACATCCATGTACCAATTATTTGGCCTAATTTTACCTGTATCAAAAATGCCCAAGAAACAAGAACATGAACCCTAGCTTCGGATCTAAGGTTATAGGCCATGAAAATAAAATTGAATAATGCAGACATGTTGGAAATTATGCAAGGATCAAGATTATGTCAATATTTTGGCAAAAAAATTCAAGAACATGGATTCACGATTCCATGTCCAGAGTTATGTTCGTGACGACTTACAGGGCGTTTCAGGCGATGAGAGGACTTGGTTCTGATTGTTATAGCTTCAGGGGATTGCAAGCAAGAACACCACGTTGCGATTTTGGATTGAAACGAGCCCTAAGTGTGATTTCAGTTTCCACTTTTTCAAGCTTTTTCTCCAATTTTGTTTGGCCGTTTTTGCAGTCCTTAGCTCGTGTTCTTGATGTGTACAACTTGTACATGTATATTGGAATGCATTTAGGTTAAAACTTGGGCTTGAATCCATAGGAATTGATGAATCATGATTTGATATGATCTTCCATTAACAAGTTTCCAAAAATTCCTCAAATCAAATATTTTGTGCACAACAATGCTTGATACGAATTTGATTGAGTGTATCATGATATTTGCAAGCTGTAATGATCAAAAAATCTCATTCCATTAATTTTTGGATTTTATTTGAATTAATATTGATTTAAAATGAATTAAATCAATAAAAACCAAATAGAATAGAAAAATAAATGATTGGTCATGAAATTGAAGATAGGAGACGTGTGTGGTGTGACAAGATCATATCAAGTGGAAAAAAGTGGGCCCTTTTGTCAAAAATTGGAGTTTTGAGGATAGTTGACTTTTGGCAATTTTGGAAAAATGCCCAACTTCAACAATGCATAACTTCTTCAATTTTGAAATTTTGGAGGTGTTCTTGGACTTTTTAGAAACCTTGAGATGTCCTCTAACCAACCCTTTTGGTCTCATCTCATTTTGATATTCCATGCTCAAGTTATAAGCTTTGGCAAAAAAGGTGTTTTTGTTGACTTTCAAAAATGACCTATAATGTCCAAATTTGTAACTTTTTTGTGAGATCATTTCTTGATCTTGGGGTGTGAAGATGGATTATAGGAAATTGCATCCTCTTCAAAATGAGCTTTGGATGGGTCATTTCTCATAAAGTATGAGAAAGTTATTCTTGGTCAAAGTTGAGTTGACTTTTCCTACAAAACCCTAGTTTAGCAACTTTTGAATCTTGATGAATCTTGAGCAATCCTCTATGAATCATGATAAACCCTTGATCAAATGATGAATTATCCTTCAAAATGAAAATGTTGACAAAAAATCTTGAGGTTTGACCATTTGTAGGTCACAGTTGACTTTTGCCCTAGCACAGTCGATTTTTTTGACCTCTTGAGCCATTGACTGACCAAACTTCCTCTGCAAGGCTTGAAATTTGACATGGATGAACTTAAGAACATATTAGGACACTGGGAAGAACTTGAGGTCATTTGGATGTAAGGACCTTGATGCAACACAAAACCCTAATTTTGAATTGACTGCCTTAGGAGATGATTTGATTGTCCAACTCTTGAGCAATCTTGAGCCATTTGAAGATTATTCTTGACATGTCTTGAGAAATATGGGAGGGAAAATTTTGGGGTACAACAACAACCATATCGAATAACAATGAAGGAAATGTAAAAACAGTGTAAAAAGAAGGAAAAATTGCATTTTGAACTATTATGTGTCGACACAAGCTCCTATGCATCGACACATAACTTTCCTTGCCCCTGTATTGCCAAATCAAATCAGTATGAGTTGATACATAATGGTATGTGTCTACTCATACACTGCATGTGTCTACTCATACGTGCTTTGTGTCAACTCATACACTCTTTTTCCCTTTTGTTTTGGGCATGTATAGCAGTACGTGTCGACTCCTAAAGCTATGTTTCGACTCATAACCTGTTTTTCCACTAAGATGTGTCGACTCATATAGGTATGTGTCGACTCATACTGTCATTTTTTACTTCAACATTAGTTTGTTGCATACATGAGTTAGTTCTCAACTCATAAATGAAAAGAATGAAAGACAAACAAAGGGTTAGCTTCAAGGGAAATGTTTACTATATTTTATCTTCAAAAATGAATTACTAATGATGCTTGAAATGAAGAGTTAAAGTCAAGGAGACTTACCTTGAAGCTGGATTTTATACTCTGAGCTTGAGTTGTTGTCTTGACTGTTCTTGAACTTGAAAAAATAAAGGTGTTATAGAATCTTGTTCTTGAGTTTGAACAAACTTCTAGGTGATGTATGTGAGGTGCTTAGATGTTTGGGCAGAACTTGCAAGATATGTAGAGTTCTAGGATTTGGATTTCAAAGCTCAAGAAATGGAAGCTTTATGGACTTTTATGGCTTTTGTGAATATGAGATTTTGAGGGTTTATCAACAAAACTTCTGGCTTTTCTCTCTACTTTTCTGACCCCTTTCTCTTACCAATGCTTCTTCTATTTATGGTCAAGAGGTTTGTGCATATGGGTTGATTAGGTTTGCAAGACATCATGTTATAGT
Source organism: Vicia faba (assembly GCA_948472305.1). Classification (NCBI taxonomy): domain Eukaryota; kingdom Viridiplantae; phylum Streptophyta; class Magnoliopsida; order Fabales; family Fabaceae; genus Vicia; species Vicia faba. Next base: position 1,071,559,177 of record OX451737.1, on the reverse strand, counting down.
TTAGTTGGATTACAAAGATCAAACTATGTCAAGTACTCCATAGTCCCAAGGTGAAGTACCAAAGTTGCTGGTATAAAGGAGCTACTTCCCATGATTTATGGTGGAGTATAATCAACAACAAGCAAGGTATGGGGTCAAGACAAACTTTGTACAAAAAGCTTGCTTTTAAAGAATAGTAATGGTGCCTTTATGCCATAAATGGAATGATCTTTTGGACAATGGTTTAAACACTTGGGTAATAGCTCAAGAGTGGGTGTAAGAATTAAATTATGATGAGATTTGTAAGCAAGGAGGCCTACAACATAAGATTATGCAGCAAATCAAAAGGGTTTTGTTATGTGTTCTTCACTAAAATGACTTGCAATTCAATAATGGATGTTCAACTTCATGCCCTTGAATATCCTAGCTCAAATATGATAAATTCATGCTCTTGGATGTTTTGGAAAGCTTGAAACACCCTCTACAACTTTCATGTTGACCATTTTTGTTAAATCAAACTGGAACTTGATGAAAATTGGCCAAGAAGTTGGGATAAAAACCTGACCAAAACTGCTGAAAATTTCTCTAAGTGTTAAATGAAAATGTCATGACTTCATGAATTTATAACTCCAAATCCAAGCACTTCTAGGATTTGATCAGCAAAGCAAAGTTGTAGATCTCATCGGAATCTACAACTTTCATGTTGAAAGTTTTCCTTGAACCGTCTTGCATCTTGGTGAAAGAATGACATGAAGTGATGAAATTATTATGTATAAAAAACACTTAGAAAATTTCTAAGTCTTGGAAATCTTGACTTTTCAAGTTGACTTTTGACTTTCTTGACTTCTTGATGATCAAGATTGATATTCTTGAATGTCTTGATGAAATTTGATCTTTGGAATGTAATGTTGATCAAAAAGTTAATGTTTGACTTTCCAGTATGCAATTGACCATTTTGCCCTTGTTCCAATTCCAAGCCTAAATTGATGTATCAGTGCTGCGAACTTGACATCATAGAAGATCTTGTGAGAGAATCCTTGAGAAATGAGAGGGAAATTTTTGGGGTACAACACTATGGAATTAGTCGGACATAGTTTATAATATAGACATGTTATTACAGTAATTAATCATAAAATAGAACATGATTTCTATAACGTAAATATAAATAAGCTTGTATTAAAAACCAGGGAATAAATCTCTAGTACAAAAGAATTTACTGCAACTTGAAAATTATTCTTCACGATCCTTCACAAATGTCGGCAGGATTCTCTTTTGAAAGTATACAATTGAAGGAAAACTAAAACTGTAAATCTAAACTAATGTTGCAATAGCTCCCCGAAATGGAAATCTATTACTTTAAAGTGGTGATTTTTCTACTTAGAAACTAGAAGGGAAAGTGCTCTGAACAATGGAAATTCTTCGACCATGTAACTGTAATGCTTCCTCCTTTTATAGCATGATGTTGTACGTAACTCCATCGAGTAAAATTAGGAACAACTGCCTTCGTGGAGATATTATCATCATGCCTAGTCTCGCATAGAGGAAATAGGAAAAATGAGGGACTCATGGCTCTGACGTGGGAGGAAAATTGGGCCTGTTATGAAACAACTTGTGGCAGTGGCCACATGAAGTGTGGCGAGGGCAACAAACTAAACATGTGTGGCGAGGGCCACAGAAGGTGTGGCGAGGCCCACAACCTTCTGTGTGCAGATATTCATCATTTATTTTGTTTCTTCATGTTCTCTTTCTCTTTCTATGACAATTCCTCTTCTTTTCTCATGCAAGCCTCAAGGAGGAAAAACACCTGAAATACATAAACACTACTAGCATAAAATGACATAAATGGCTAAGACCAGTAAAATAATCCTTGCTAGTCGAGTCAAAAACATAATGAAATTTCACGTTATCAGGGGGGTGGGGTGAATGGTGTGGTTTATAAAAAGGGATTTTGAAAATCTTTGGGAGTTAGAATCAGAGTTTAAAAACACTTTGGATAATTAGAAGCGGAAAAATAATTTGCTGAATATAAATAGCAAAAAATTAAAGAGTTAAGGGAAAAGAAGAAAACCATAAATTCTAGAGGTTCAGTCGAAAACAAAATTACCTACTCCTCTCCCCAAAAATGGTCTTGAGAGCTTCACTAAACGCATATGCTTTTAATAGGATGTACTTACTAACCCCTCTAATATCGGGCTAATCTTAAACCTTATTCTATATATTATCATAGGCTAAGCTTTAACCTAATTTTGGTTTTACTATGGGCTAGCCAACAACCTATGTGATTTTACCAAGGGTTAATCTCGAACCTAAATTAGGTTTTGATCACACCATCCAAAAAAAAGCTTTTTAACGAGTTTAGCTTCTAACCGAAATAAAATTCCCTAAGTGGATAATATTCAACCAAGGTATAAAAACAAACCCTTGGTGAATTTTACAATTCTACCCTTCAGCTATAATTTTAGTGACAAAAAGTAAAAAAAAGTTTAGAGAGAGAAAGTGTGTGAGTTGTGTCAAAATTAAATTCTAAATGAAATAAAATGAGGGAAGGGGCATCTATTTATAGCCTAGAGGTTGACTTAAAAAGGAATTTCAAATAAATCCATTTTATGACTATCTAATCGACTGACACGTGTTCCTAATCGATTAGAAGTTTGAAATATAATCAATTGTAAGTTCAAAAAAGGAATGAAAATACATCTAGCCACTGCACATCATTAAGGCGATGTCCTAATCACTTGGGACTCAATTTTGAACTGAGCTAATTGATTAGACAAAAGTGTTAATCGATTAGATAAGTCAAAATTTTGCATGCAACTATTTTGGTAGTTACTAATTCATATAGCACAAAATAAAGATGTTTTTGAAGCTATTTTATTTGTTAAAAATAGTTTTGAAAAATATTTTAGTATTTGTGTGCTTTAGCCATGGCCTTTTATGATAAAGCCCTTTTGTATTACAATTGTTTCACTCACTGATAAATTAGGAAGGTCCTAAGCACTTCAAGATTTTGCCAAATGTTTTCTCTTTCGTAGACACTTGCTTGAGTAGCTTGAGATTATGCTTTATTTATATTCCATTTGATTGCCATCATCAAATAGTCAGGTCTGCCAAACCCTAATACTTAAATTTGCATCTTTATGCGCTTAACCGTTTATGTTTGACTTGTCAGAAGACATTAATTGTCATCTTCAAAAGTTGATGTCCTTGTTGAATATCACCTACAAAACAAGGTTCCACATTACCCCCATTTTTTATGATGACGACACATCTCTCAGGGGAGGTGGTAAAAGAAATCAACATATATAAGTTTGGAGTAATTAAACTCCCCTTGATTTAAATAAAGAGTATACTCTACTCCCTCTGAGAGTATACTTCTCCCCTTTTATTAAAATAAAAAATGTGGATAAAGATGCATTGCAAAAATAAATATGAAAACATGGGAAATTTAGACATATAAATAAGAGAGAAAAAATACTCGTATTCAAATTACAAAAGGAAATTTGCGGAATTGAAAGTACAAGAAAAATAAAATATTTAATTTAAAGATTGCAACATAAAACAATAAATAAACAAAAAACTTAAGTGAGATTATTATGCATCAAGGTCATTATTGAAGAATAGGTCATGTGGTAGTTTGGTTTGGTTAGGGATGAGTAGGGGAATTGTCTGAGCTTTCTATTTCTATGGGTATTTCCTGAATTTTAGCTTTCCTTTATTCTTATTTGATGGGGCCTTTTAAGTGATCCTTCTATTTATCAGCTCTAACTTCATTGATGGTAAGACAAAACTTCCTATTATGGTTGTTTCTTCCTTGAATTCTTCCTCTCCAAAGTAGTATCATGTTTCCTCCAGAATTTTTGTGAATAGATTTCCATATGGAAGGTGTGTATCTTCTTTCTTGCTTTCTATCATGTATTAAATTAATTGGTTGTGCCCAGTTTACCTTGACTTTGTTTTCTATCAACCATATTATTTCTATATTAACTTGGGTTAAGAGACTGAAGTCACCCATTCTAGGAAAGAGGATGTGATTGATTACATAATAAATCATTCGAATTTTAGGGTGCATGTATCCAACAGTAAAAGGGTAAGGAATGGATGATGATGGTTCTTTCATGACATAGGATGCAATAATGATGTAGTTGTATATGTTAACTTTATCTCCCAGCTCGATGATTCTATCTTTATGAGGAAGATCTAGCATTTCTCCTAATTCTTCTATCGAAAAATTTATCATGTACTTCCTTGCCTTGCTTTGAAGTATTTCATAAGTCAGATGAAGGTTTGATAAGAATAACCTTACAAGGGATGTATAGATCAATTATGAAGGCATACAGGTAAAGGTGGAAAGGTTGAGTTTAAAAACTTGCATTCTTTGAAATCTTTTGGTTCTAAGGTATAAATTCTTAGAAAGGATCAATTGGAAAAGTATTGAAAGAATCTTACTTCTTGTTGTTTGGTGGTGAAGTCATCGGTAATATGGCTGAAGGTGAAGCTCAGTATTTTTGGATTCATGATGATTTTGCAAGAATAATCCCACAAATAAGGTTTGAATGCAAAATATGTAATGCAAAGGAGTGAGAAAGGTATACCTGTTATAGCATGCCATTTGAGGATTTGATCTTGTATTCTTAGAAAGAATTCAATTTAGATTGTGCTGATCAAAAATCAAATAAAAATATTTCCTATTTGAGTCTCCTAACCGATTGGCTAAGGGATCTAATCGGTTAGATTTTCAAATTTCTCAGGATTTTATGAGATCTTCATAAATATTGGGATTTTATTTGCTTTAGGCACAAGTTAAGCTTGGATTTCATATTAAAATATTTGTTTCAAGCTTTTCTTATCGGTTGTCATTTCATGCCAATCGATTGGGCTTATGCAGCTCAGCCTCATAAGTTCATGTTGGGCCTTATATTGGATTTTAGACCTTTTAGCACCCTCATTTGTTATTTTTGCACCCTTTTTCTGGAAAATACTGAAATAATCATCTTATGGGTTAGAAAATAATTTATTTGGATGAGCAAAAAGTTAAATTCATTATTTAAGGGGTTAATCATATTTTCTCAATTATTTCAACCTTAAAATAATGTATACCTCTTATATCAAAAAGTGTTGACAAATATTTCCTGAAAGGGGATAACAACCAATGGTGTATCCTCCTCTACACGTCGTTAAATGCGAGAGTTGGCAATGGCCATAAAATAAATAATTCTATTACATACATACCCATTCAACTGATCACTATGGATCATAAACTTTGATATATTCTCAAATACTTTGCTTTGATCACAATGATTGACATTTTTCCATCATCGTTCCTGCTCAGATCAGAGACTTGATAAAAATGGTATACTATAGAAGTATACTACTAATTTTACAACTTTACTAATAATCGTCAAAACTCTAAGCTGCAAAGCATACCTGCAAAACACTAAAGTTTCACCTTTGGTGCCCATATTTTCCTTGCCTCATGTGCATTAGATACATGAGATCTAAGGTCATTACCTTCAAATATTTTCAACTTATAAAAAAAAGGTTCTAAGTGGAATGTTCTATTACAATGTGTGCACTTATATACCAGACACTTCTTTCCTTTGTGATCTATGTCTTTTCTAGATTTTCTTTCCCTTTTAAAAACTAGACCATTTTTATCTGTGGAGGATCTTTGGCTAGATAAAATCAGGTCAAGCTTCTTTTTCCCTTGGGTAAACTTTGCTAGGGTTTCACGTAGATCGATTAATTCTTTTATAAGGGAGTCATGCCGCTTACATTCTTATTTCAAATTTCTAAGCTTAGTTTTCTCTATTTTGAAAGAATTATTGATTTTCTTAAGATATCTTAGGGATTCCTTAAGACCTAGGGTACACTCTCTTAGTTTGGAATTTTCTTTCTCTAATTGACTTCTTAATCTAAATAGTTGAGCATAAAATGGCTTGATACTGGGAATAGTATCTCCCTCATAGGATGACTTTAAGCGAATTTCATCTTCTTCGTTGGAAGAGGATTCTTTCATATTTCTCTCTGAGGTTGATGTCTATGCTCCTCTTCTTTGTTCGAGTGTTGAAGAAACTTATTCATCTTCTTTTTCATTCCTTGAACAAGAGGGTCTTTCATTAGATGTTGAATCTTCCAAGGATCGTTCAACTACTGAGTATGTTATTTCAAAAGATTGCACAAGATTAGTATGATAAGAGTATGATGAGGATGATGGTTTTTCAGTTTGGAATTCATCTTTAAGAAATTGAACTAGTTATTTCAACTTTTATAGAATTTCCTTCTTTCTTAATTTTTCCTGAAATTCATGAAGGCTCATATCTTTTGATTTAAGAATTAGATTGAATTTCCAATTCTTAATTCTTAGATATTTGTTATTAAGACAAATTCCAACAAAATTTCCAATATTTCTAACTTTGAAAAAACATCCATGATAGGTATCTTCATCTTCTTCACCTTGTGTGTTCATCTAAAGACATTGTTATAAATCTTTTGGTTTTGAAAATTATTTCAAATTTTATCTTTTTCTCTCCGGTTTTGAAGGTTTTGAGTTTTATCACAAATGTTGCGGTTAGCAAGAGTCGCCACTGACTTTTCTTTTATCCAAAAGGAAAGGTGAAAAAGCACAGGAAAGACCTTTGAGATTATTTCTTGAGTTCGGGGAGTAGATTATGAAAATGGAAGGTATTAGCACCCCTTTCATCCATGGTTATCCATGGTCTCTTAGTTACTTGCTAGATCACTTGCTTTTGTTTGAAATTGTGCTTTGTATGGTTTTTGAAAGAATTTTGTAAAAAGGCCATTGTTTAGGCAATCTTTGTAATGATTCTCGTTCATAAGAATGTATACAAAGATGTTGATCTTTTGAAAATGTTTTCAAGTTTTGTAAGATGTTTTGAAAGTGTAGGTGTTTGTTTTTTGAAAATAGCAAAGATGTTTGTTTTGAAATGGAGTAAGTAATTAGGAGCAATATACCTAGTCAAATGTCTTTCTTTTTCATTTTCTTTTCCTTTGACATTGTTGTCTTACCATCGATTTGGTAAGCAACCCTATCTTTGGATGTAAACGGGACGGGCGTGGGTCATTGTATAACCATGATTAGAAATGTTGCAAGGTATCTTAGCATTCTTTTTTAGGGACTAAGATCATTTTTAAGGCAACTTAGATAGCGTCATCGAGGGACTATGATCTTGTATTTACTTGTTTTTACTAAGATACCTCACATGCGTAATATGGCCATTTTGTATAAGACAACCAAGTGGAATAACCCTAGGGGTGCTTGTGTGCAAGTGTATTGTTTTCATGCTTGTTTTTGTCTTGAATTAGGTTTTTCTAAGCATTGGTTTTAGTCTTTCCATACAAACCCTAATTACTAACATGTTATATAAAAGCGATAAATTGTGAAATTTAAAGTTACTACGCTATTACAACATTTGTGGGGAGGGGGGTGTACAATTTGTAAATGGGGATTGCAAGAATTTAAACCTAATTAGTCTCTTGCAACCATATTAAATTGATATGAATATACAAGGAATTAAATAAATACAAAGTATAAAAATGAATAAATGTACAAGGATGGAAAAATGTAAATAAAATGAATTTTATTTGGTTTTCATGAAAAAAAGATTTTGTCTTAACCTAATTAAATAAAGAAAATAGTTAATTAAGTGTGAATTTATTAAGAAAAGATTTTAAATGAAAACCTAGTTCTATTAATTAATGAAAAGAAAATAATTTTAAGAAAAGTATTTTTGGTATTTTTTTTATCTTGAAAATATTTATAGCATTATAAATTATTTTTGGCCCTTTTTTAATATTAAAAATAATGTATTTCAATGGTGTGAAAAATAAATAAATAAAAACATAATATTAATTAAGTTTACAAGATTTAGTTAATAAAAATATATAAATATAATAAAGAAAAATATTTTTTGTGGAAAAATAGAATAAAATAAGTCAAAGAGGAAACAGGGAGGTTAGTGAGCAAAAACAAACAAAAAAAACAAGCCAGGCCCAAAGGGGCCCAACGCCTGCAAAAAAAACAAAAAACAAACAAAGTCAGAAAAATGTGAAAAAATGAAAAAAGGGTACCGCTGGGGCTCGAACCCAGGTCCCATAGGTTACAGGCGCGCGCTTCTACCACTGGGGTGGCTATACATCCGTTAATACAAATGAAACAATAAATATGTAAGGCAAAACGTGTTCTGAAGACTTCATCTTCAACCTCCAGCCAGACCAACTGTAACTTGCTCATTTCTCATCAAAAATCAAAACTGTAAACATGAAACTTGTAGCAAATTTTCTCACGATTCTAGAAATGTAAAGTATTAAAACTATAGATCAAATATAAGCAAGAATTTTAATGCCCCTAATCTAAACCCTAAAAATTTCAGAAGTTTCAGTTTCAAAATTCTCTAAGCTCAAGCAAAATTAATGGAAACTAAGGACATGGTTAACTTCAGGGCAATGATATCTACATGTTTTATTCACAAATAAACTATTGATGATGCTTGTATGAAGAGTTCCAAGTTGAGTAAACTTACCTCAAAACTGTAAATTGTGTTTGGAGTTTGAGCTTGTTTCAAGTGATGGTGATGATCAGGTTAGCTTCCTTGAGGTCCTAGGAAGCTAATGCAATGGTTTGCTTTAGTTGAGAGTGGCTGAAATGACTTGGAGAAGTCCAAATGTAATTCTCTGTTTTTGGTTATGGAAGATAGGGTAGATGATGTTACAGAAATGAAACAAGCACAGGGTGTTAGAACAAAGTTTGAATCTACTACCCTAAGTTTAAGTTTTGATGATAACAAAATGCAAAGATATATAAATTGTATGATTCATGTAAGACATATATGCTACCTAAAAATTACATTCTGTTTTACAGAAACTCTGATAGACATCAGCAAGAGAATATCATCATCAGCATCAGAAGATGAAATATCAACATCAGCATCAGAGGATGTTATATCAGATGCCAGAATCAGAAGATTAACATGTGCTTACGCTGAAGCTTGATGAACAGATCTGCGCGTAACAATCTGAACTCTGATCAAGAAAACAACAACTCATCAGCACCTAGCAGCGTCAGAATAAGCCAAAGCCAGAACACGCTCAAGTGGCAACGGTACTGTGCATTCATGATACTTAATTATCAACGGCATTATTCCAGACAAAGATCTTCTCAACTTGGAAAGAATGTTATTGGCATTGAAACGGAATTAACTGACTCCAACGTACCATTTTCCAATGCTATATAAACAAGTCAGTGAAGATTGAATTGGCTAATGCTCTACAACTCTTTACACGCCTAAAGCTATTCATCATCTGCCTCACTCTCAGTTTGCTAAAGCTCTCAAATTCTTTACTCAATTATTTTAGCACTCTAGTTCTCATAAGCTTAACGTGTGTAGTATCACAGTTGTGATAAACAGTTTTTGTAGAAAACATTCAACACACTTAGATTTCATTTATCTGTAAGAAAGTATTTCCTTGAGAAACCGGTTTGTGGTTTGACTCAAGAAGGCTTTAGCAGTTGTTAAAGCAGTTGTAATATTCAGTTGAATATAGTGGATTAAGACCTCGTTGGAGAGAGGCGAAATCACCTTGACGGGTGGACTGGAGTAGTTTGAGATCAAACGAACCAGGATAAAAATACTGTGTTGACTGCAATTGATTTCAAGTTTTTACAATTCAACCCCCCTTCTTGTGTTTTTCACTTCTTCAATTGGCATCAGAGCGCCTGGTTCTGAGCTAAAACACTTAACCGTGTCAGTACAAGATCTAGCGTTAGAAAAACACAATGGCAGGAACTTATCAACACACCAACAATGACAACAATGAAGACAGAGACATATTCAGTGGCAAACCTCCAGTCTTTGATGGAGAAAATTTTGATTACTGGAAAGACAGAATTGAAAGCTTCTTTCTGGCACATGATGCTGATCTGTGGGACATGGTGACAGATGGATACACGCACCCAGTGAATGCAAGCGGTCAGAAGATTGATAGGAAAGCAATGTCTGATCAACAAAAGCGTGACTTCAAAAATCACCACAAGGCCAGAACCATTCTTCTCAGCGCCATCTCTTACGCTGAATATGAAAAGATCTCTAACAGAGACACATCAAAGAACATGTTTGACTCACTCAGAATGACGCATGAAGGCAACATTCAGGTCAAAGAAACTAAAGCTCTTGCGCTCATTCAGAAGTATGAGGCATTCAAAATGGAAGAAAGTGAATCCATTGAAACAATGTTCTCAAGATTCCAAATTTCGGTGGCTGGTCTCAAGGTTATGGACAAAGGATACTCTACTGCTGATCATGTCAAGAAGATCATCAGAAGCTTGCCAAAATAGTGGAGGCCAATGGTTACAGCGCTGAAGCTAGCTAAAGATCTTAACAAAATTTCTCTGGAGGAACTTATCAGCTCCCTCAGAAGTCACGAGATAGAGCTGGAAGCTGATGAACCTCAGAAGCAAGGTAAGCCTTTAGCATTAAAATCTAACAAAAAATCCGAGTCTAAAGTTTCGCAGGAATTTGAAGAAACATCTGATGGATCCTCATCAGAAGAAGACGAACTTTCCCTCCTCTCCAGAAGAGTGAACCATCTATGGAAGCAGAGGCAAAGGAAGTTCAGGAATCCCAGAAGATCTGATCAGAATGAGTCCTCTTCCAGATACAGAAGGTCAGATTCTTCCTCTAGATACAGAAGATCTGAAGGCTCCTCAGGAAGCAGAAAGCCAAACACCAAGGACATCATCTGCTATGAATGCAATGAGCAAGGACACTACAAGAGTGACTGCCCAAAGCTTCAGAGGGAAAAGCCCAAAAAGAAGTTTGGAAGAGAAAAGAAGAAAAGTCTCATGGCTACATGAGATGACTCTGACTCGTCTGAAGCTGACTCAGAATCAGATGATGAGAGAGTAAACATAACTCTCATGGCCAATATTTCAGAAGACAGTGAAGCTTCTGAATCAGACTCAGAATTAGACACTAAAGAGGTATTTCCTGACTTTGCAATTAATTTTACTAAGGCTGAACTTGCTGAAAGCCTTAACGAAATTCTAGAAAGGTACCAGCAGATTAGAGTTAAATTCAGAAACCTGAAAAGGAATCTTGAATCTAACTCTGATAAGACTGAGAGTCTTAAATTGAAAAATTCTGAGCTGAAAAATAAAATTTCAAAGTTAGAAAATGTTTTACAAAACTCTCAGAAGGAAACAATTTCTGAAACTCCCAGCAGCGCTGATGAGATCATCAAGGAGTATGATCATAGCTTTCAGAAGTTCCTTGCTAAAAGCATAGATAGAAGCAAAATGGCTTCAATGATCTATGGAGTTAGCAGAAACGGCAGAAAGGGAATAGGATACCAAGGTAAGGTTCCTACACCAAAGAATGCCATGGATTTAACTATTAAACACACTCCTATGAACTCACATTTTGTGTATGGTCACACACATGATATTAAATATACTAGTAGTAAGTATTCTGTGAAACCAAAATTCAACCAGAGTTTTGGTAAATCTAACAAATCAGGACCCAAGAAAATCTGGGTACCTAAGGATAAAATAATACATGTTGCAGATATCTTTAGCAGCCAATCAGAAACACCAGTCATGGTACCTGGACTCTGGCTGCTCGCGACACATGACGGGAAGAAGGCATATGTTCCAAAGCCTGGAACTTAAGCCTGGAGGCCACGTTGGCTTGGAGGCAATCAGAGGGGAAAGATCATTGGATCTGGAACTGTAGGTAATGGAAATCTTCCCTCTATAAATAATGTTCTGCTAGTAGATGGATTAATGCATAATCTGTTATCCATAAGTCAATTAAGTGATAACGGTTATGATATAATCTTTAATCAAAAATCATGTAAAGCTGTTAGTCAGAAAGATGGGACTATCCTATTTAATGGAAAGAGGAAAAACAACATTTATAAAATTAAACTTTCTGAACTGAAAAGTCAGAATGTAAAGTGCCTTCTGTCTGTTAACAACGAGCAATGGATCTGGCACAGAAGATTGGGGCATGTTAGTATGAGAAGAATATCTCAGATTAACAAACTCAATCTGGTCAGAGGACTTCCTAATCTGAAGTTCAATTCAGATGCTCTGTGTGAAGCATGTCAGAAAGGCAAGTTTGCAAAACCTTCTTTCAAATCTAAAAATGTTGTTTCTACCTCTAAGCCATTAGAACTTCTGCATATTGACTTATTTGGACCAATTAAAACTTCTTCAGTCAGTGGCAAGAAGTATGGGTTAGTAATCGTAGATGACTATAACAGATGGACATGGGTAAAGTTCTTAAGACACAAGGACGAGTCACACTCTGTTTGTCACCTTCTGTAACCAAGTTCAGAATGAAAAGGATCTTAGAATCGTTAAAGTCAGAAGTGATCATGGTGGAGAGTTTGAAAACAAAGATTTTGAGTCATTCTTTAATGACAGAGGCATTCTACATGATTTCTCTTGTCCTAGAACTCCCCAACAAAATGGAGTTGTAGAACGAAAGAACAGAACATTGCAAGAAATGGCCAGAACCATGATCAATGAGACAAACGTTGCTAAGATCTTCTGGGCAGAGGCAATAAACACAGCGTGCTACACTCAGAATAGAATCTCAATAAGACCTATTCTGGAAAAGACTCCATATGAATTGTGGAAGAACAGAAAGCCCAACATTTCATATTTTCATCCATTTGGATGTACTTGTTTTATGTTAAATACAAAAAATTATTTGAACAAGTTTGACTCTAAAGCACATAAGTGTATTATGTTAGGATACTCTGAACGCTCAAGAGGGTACATAGTATACAATACAGAAACACAAATTGTGGAAGAATCAATCAGTGTTTGTTTTAATGATAAGCTTGACTCTGTAAAGTCAAAGCAGAATGAAGTTTTTGCAGGTATGGAAGTTGAATTTACAGGTTCTGAAGACAAGTCATCAGAAGCTCTTAACAGAGACACCCCTTCAACATCTGAAAGGAGCACTGCTAGCAATCCAACAACATCTGTTGATCAACCTCAGAAAAGACTACCCAGAAGCAGCTTGGATCACCCAGAAGAAACCATCTGAGGAAGAAAAGAAGATCCAATCATAACAAGAGCCAGCTTCAGAAACTATGAAGAATCCCTCATGGGACTTGTTTCTCTGATTGAACCTTCCTCAATTGATGAAGCACTTCTGGACAACGACTGGATTCTAGCAATGCAAGAAGAGCTGAATCAATTCACCAGAAATGACATATGGGATCTTGTTCCCAGACCAAAAGGATTCAACGTCATTGGAACAAGATGGGTGTTCAGAAATAAGCTGAACAAACAAGGTGAAGTTATCAGAAACAAAGCACGACTGGTAGCACAAGGTTATAGTCAGCAAGAGGGAATATACTATACAGAAACCTTTGCTCCAGTTGCCAGGTTAGAATCTATCAGACTTTTAATTTCGTTTGCTGTTAATAAAGGCATCACTCTGTATCAGATGGATGTCAAGAGTGCATTCTTAAATGGCTATATAGAAGAAGAGGTTTATGTGCACCAACCCCCTGGTTTTGAAAGTACAAAAAATCCAGAATATGTTTTCAAACTAAAGAAGTCACTATATGGTCTGAAACAAGCTCCCAGAGCTTGGTATGAAAGACTAAGTAACTTTCTGTTAGAAAATGAATTCACCAGAGGGAAGGTGGACACTACCTTATTCTGTAAGTCAGTTAAGAATGACATCTTAGTTTGTCAAATTTACGTTGATGATATTATTTTTGGATCTACTAATCCTTCTCTTGGAAGATAATTTGCTAAGTGTATGCAGGCAGAATTTGAGATGAGCCTCATGGGAGAACTGAAATTCTTTCTGGGAATTCAGATCAATCAAAATCCAGAGGGAACTTACATTCATCAGAGCAAATATGTCAGAGAACTTCTGAAGAAATTTGACCTCTCAGAATGTAAGTCATCAAAGATTCCAATGCATCCCACGTGCATTCTGGAAATAGAAGAGGTAAGCAAAAAGGTAGAACAGAAGGTCTACAGAGGTATGATTGGTTCTCTCCTTTATCTGACGGCTTCAAGGCCTGATATCTTATTCAGCGTATGTATTTGTGCTAGATTCCAATCAGATCCTAGAGAATCTCACTTAACAGCTGTTAAGCGAATTGTCAAGTATCTGAAAGGTACTACTAATCTGGGTCTATTTTATAGAAAATCTAGTGATTACAGCTTAGTAGGTTACTGCGATGCTGACTCTGCTGGAGACAGATTAGAGCGTAAAAGTACTTCTGGAAGCTGCCAGTTTCTGGGAGAAAATCTGATCTCTTGGTCCAGAAAAAGGCAATCCACAATTGCGCTATCAACAGCAGAAGCTGAGTACATAGCAGCAGCTGGATGCAGCACACAAATGCTCTGGATGAAAAGTCAGCTTGAAGACTTCCAGATTTTTGAGAGTAACATCCATATACTCTGTGACAATACTTCTGCCATTTGCTTAAGTAAAAATCCTATTTTTCATTCTAGGGCTAAGCATATAGAAATAAAACATCACTTCATTAGGGACTATATTCAGAAAGGAATTTTGAACTTAAAATTTATTGATACAGACCATCAATGGGCTGATATCTTCACTAAACCACTTTCTGAAGATAGGTTCAACTTCATTCTGAAACATCTCAGCATGAAGCTCTGCCCAGAGTGAAAATGTTTTAATTTTATATATTAACCTTCAGAATATGTTTTATTTTTTACTGTGAACTTCTGATCAATCTTCTTTCAGAAAGATAGACATGCAGATTGTATCAGATTCTATTCTTAAAGATCTGAGCGTTTCAGCTCAAGGATAGACGTGTTGCTCACTAAATCAAACAAGTGTCATCCAATCATCAGCAAATCTCTGAAGCAGAACACGCGTGCACGCTTCTGATAAGGCAAAATGATGATTGGATTCATTGAGACACATGTCTGGTAACCGTTCCAAGTATCTTTCTCAAATCCCCCAAAATCAGCAAGCATTAAATGCATGTAATCATGAGTTAAACTGTAATCATGAATTAATTTTCTTTCTTAAAACCGTTTACATTTTCAAAACACTTTTTGAAATCTATTTAAGCACATTAACATCATTCATTAAACTTTTACCGTCTCTTACAATCATCCAAAATATTTTCTGCATTCTCACTTGTGTGTTCATCCTTTTTCAAAAGAAACCCTTTCCCAAACTTTTTCTCAGACAACCCCAGTGTGAACATGGCAACCTCTAGCACTGTTTCTGCAGGTTCTCAGAAGGAGGCTTCATCTGAACAATACCAAATTCCCTTCAGAATGCTCCTTACACCAGTGAAGAACTTGGAAGTTCTGTCTGAACTGATTGTTGATTTCACCAGTCTGAAAGAAAATGGATTCGATTTGACAGAAGAAATTAGGGCACAAGGATGGGAGAAGTACTTTGATAGGTTGGTGGGTCCAACGTTCCCTGTATTGGTCAAGGAATTCTGGATTCATGCGTCTTCATCAACACATCAAGTTACTTCCTATATCATGGGAAAGAAGATTGTGATCACTGAGGATCACATTGCAAGATTGATTGGATACACTGGTGGTGGTATCCGCTGTATCGACATGGCAGAAAGATGCTCAGATGCTGCTGTCATTGCAAGAGAGATTTTCACCCATGGGGTTCCCAGCAGCAAAATCAGAGATTTGAAGGATCAGCACAGAATATGGGCGAAGATTATTCTGGGGTGCTTCAATCACAGGAAGCCCACAAGCTCTCCTGATTATATAAACATAGATCAACAGTTTCTGATCTATTTTATTAATCAGAAGGTAAAGATTAACTTGGCTCATCTTCTGTTTAATCACCTCAGGACCAGCGTCAAGGAGACAAGAGAAGAAGAAAGGACAAAAAGGGACTGGATACCCTTTGGCAGGTTAATATCAGATATTCTAACTGAGAATAGGCTGATTGAACATCTTACAGAAGCACAGGAATTGAGCTCCATTGAACCTACTGTTGGCAAGCCTCTGAATGCCAAGAATCTGAAGAAAATGAAACTAATAGAGAATATCATAAAGGAGCCCGGCGTCACTCCTCTTGCTGACATCACCAGCAGAAGAGTCCCTCTGGAAGAATTTCCAATATTCTCTGAGATTGACTCTAAACCAGTCATTGTTCTCAGATACTTGGACGCTTGCAAGGCTGATGGCACAGATCCCACTCTGAACATTAAAGATCTGCACCAGTATACTCCAGAAGTTACTGTGAAGAAGATGAAGAAGAGAAAGGCTACTTCAGAAGGACCATCCCAGCAGATCCCTAAGAAGAGAGGTAATCTATCTGCTGTCAATGTTTTAAATTCTTCTGCTATTCCAACATCTATTCCAACCCCAGCTCCATATGAACTCCCAATCCCCATACCAACCATTGATGACACCGAACCAGAGGCTGACCCTTCTGAGTCACTAACTCTCAGGAGATCCCGCACCAAAAATCCAAAACCCACAACATCAACAGAATCAAAACTTGATAAAGTTCTTTCTGAAATTGATCAACGTTCTTCCGCTCCCCTCTCAGAAAATCCAAACACTCAACCAGTAACTCCCCATTCACCACAACCAGCAACTACACTATCTCCAATACCAGAGGAACCAGAAATTCCACCTCCCTCTCCACAACCAGAAATTCCACCTCCCTCTCCACAACCAGAACTTCATCCACTTTCACCTCAACCATCATCTCCATAACCTGAGTTTCAACACTCTGAAACTCCATCACCTGAACCTCAAACCCCTGAACCTCATTCTCCTCAATCCTCTGAACCTCAACCCTTGGCAATTCAACTACAATGTGGTACAACTGTAAACATAGCCCAACTGCTATCCTCACCAGAAACTACCCCTCCAAATACTCCAAACAGTCCAATAATCATTTTTGATTCTCCCACTCCATCTCCTAAACAAAATACAGAAGACCACAACAGGACCTTCATTGATTTAACAATCCTTGACCGTCTTGCTGACCTCAAAAATAAAATAGCCATCCCCAAACCCAAACAACTAGATGTTGGTGCTGGCATTTTGAATTTTGAAACAGGCTTGCAGAATTGGATTGCTTCTCTAAAGCAGGTTTGTCCTGGAATGATTGATCCTGTTGCCTCAGACCAACTCTGGACACAATTCAGAATGTGGGTACGCGCTGAAGCCCTCAAGCTGCAAGACATCAACTATGAACAGGCTCAACAGAACTTCAGCAAACTGCTGAAAGAAGTTGAAGGTCCAGTCATGAGTCAGCTGCTGAAGGAGGAAGTGCTCTTTCTGGATAGTGAGCCATGGTCTGAAAAGTGTCCAACTTCAAAAGTTCAGCAAGCAGAAGATCAGACTATTCAAGCTGAAGATGTTGCAGAAAGCTCTCAGAAGCATCCTGTTTCTGACGTTTCTCAAGCTGCCTTGGACAGGCAGACTCTTGAAGAGCTGAAGCAGAATGATATTCGTCTGCAGCAAAGAATGGATGAGAATGATCAAAAGATGAAGGAAAGGATGGATGTGAAAGATGGCAAGATTGATACAGTAGTCAGCATGGTGCATCAGCAGAAGGAAACTGCTGATCAGATCAAGAACATGCTAGAAGCTCTGTTCACACGCTTTCCACCCCAACCTTAGTTTTTCATTCATGATGTTTTCATTGTTTTCTTTCCATGTTTTCTGTACTCTCTTCTATGCTTTGAATTAAATATAACAGTTTTTCTGCTCTGATCGTTTTAACTTATATTACTTGCACTTTTTAATTGCTGACAAAAAGGTGGAGAAAAAGAATGATATTTTTCAATAACGGACTACTAAGACAAAAAGTCTCAAACATTCTAACACTCTGATATACTTGAATTCTTTTGTTTTGCATAAGCCTACAGGTACAAGAAGTTAAATCATCTCTGATACACTGAAGCTCTGATGTTCTGATGTTCAAAGAAAGTCAATAAAGATCTGATCCTGAAGGACTCATGGAATTAAAAAGGGAAGTAATAAATTCAGGGGGAGTATCTCCGATCTAAACTCTGATATCTCTTTATCCCTTATCCTCTTATCTTTGATAACTTCCTATTTAATTCTGATACTCTTTACTATTTGGTTATCTCTGATACTTTTTACGTTAATTTTCAATTGAAAAAATCTAGTTTTTGTCATCATCAAAAAGGGGGAGATTGTTAGAACAAAGTTTGAATCTACTACCCTAAGTTTAAGTTTTGATGATAAAAAAATGCAAAGATATATAAATTGTATGATTCATGTAAGACATATATACTACCTAAAAATTACATTCTGTTTTACAGAAACTCTGATGGACATCAGCAAGAGAATATCATCATCATCATCAGAAGATGAAATATCAACATCAGCATCAGAGGATGTTATATCAGATGCCAGAATCATAAGATCAACATGTGCTTACGCTGAAGCTTGATGAACAGATCTGCGCGTAACAATCTGAACTTTGATCAAGAAAACAACAACTCATCAGCACCTAGCAGCGTCAGAATAAGCCAAAGCCAGAACACGCTCAAGTGGCAACGGTACTGTGCATTCATGATACTTAATTATCAACGGCATTATTCCAGACAAAGATCTTCTCAACTTGGAAAGAATGTTATTGGCATTGAAACGAAATTAACTGACTCCAACATACCATTTTCCAATGCTATATAAACAAGTCAGTGAAGATTGAATTGGCTAATGCTCTACAACTCTCTACACGCCTAAAGCTATTCATCATCTTCCTCACTCTCAGTTTGCTAAAGCTCTCAAATTCTTTACTCAATTATTTTAGCACTCTAGTTCTCATAAGCTTAACGTGTGTAGTATCACAGTTGTGATAAACAGTTTTTGTAGAAAACATTCAACACACTTAGATTTCATTTATCTGTAAGAAAGTATTTCCTTGAGAAACCGGTTTGTGGTTTGACTCAAGAAGGCTTTAGCAGTTGTTAAAGCAGTTGTAATATTCAGTTGAATATAGTGGATTAAGACCTCGTTGGAGAGAGGCGAAATCACATTGACGGGTGGACTGGAGTAGTTTGAGATCAAACGAACCAGGATAAAAATACTGTGTTGACTGCAATTGATTTCAAGTTTTTTACAATTCAACCCCCCTTCTTGTGTTTTTCACTTCTTCACAGGGATAAGTTACACTTGATGTAAGGAAGCTTTAGAAACTAAAAGGCCAAGAAACACACGAGGGAAATGTGAGTTTAAGGTTCAAGGTCAGAAATTGTGCAACAATGGAGTTTTTGGGCAATTTCTGATTTGAGATAGTTTTGGTGTATTTCAAGGTGCTCAAGCTCGTCCTCTATCTCACAAATAGTGACTCTATTTATAGGCAACAAGTTTGGAATTCTCTAGTTGATCAGAATTCAAATTTACACGTTTATGCATAACATGTGATTTTTTTGAGAAATTCAAGTTTCCATTCCTTGTACTTGGTTCATAGAGTTGTTAACCACTTTTAAAACAATGCTTCTGACTTTGTGGATGGAGTGTAATCAAGAAAAACAAGTTGGGAGATCAAGAACCTGACTTTGTGCATAAAGCTTGCTTTACAAGAATGGATATGTTACTTTCTCCCTAAAATGGCAAATTGATTTGGACAAAGCTTGAAACACTTGGATAAGGGCATAATCAGTTGTGTAAATCATTAATTATGGAGTGACAAACAAGTTTGAGACCTTCAAAGCAAGGATTATGAAGCCTAGCATGGATTTGGTTCACGTGTTCAACAAAAATGACTTGTAATTCAAGTGACAAAACCCTAACTTCATCTCTTCGATTCTCCCTCCTCAAGAATGATATCAAGGAGTTCTTGGACATTTTGGAAAGATTTAAATATGCTCTACAACCCATATTTGAATTGCTTTTGAAGATTCAACTTGTAACTATATGAAAAAGTTCCATGAAGTTAGGTCAAAATCCTGACCAAATTAGGGCGAAAATTCACTAAGTGTTTAGTTTCATGACCACATGTTCATAAAATTATAACTTGAGATCCAAGCATTTTTGGAAGGAGTTGTGTAAAGAAAAGTTTTATATTT
Organism: Vicia faba; assembly: GCA_948472305.1. Classification (NCBI taxonomy): domain Eukaryota; kingdom Viridiplantae; phylum Streptophyta; class Magnoliopsida; order Fabales; family Fabaceae; genus Vicia; species Vicia faba. The sequence goes on along the minus strand of OX451737.1, from coordinate 1,071,539,134 downwards.
CATGGATATCTACAACTTTCATGTTGGAAGTTTCTCTTTAATCATCTTGCATCATGGTGAAAATTTGGCTCAAAGTTATGAAAAAATATGAAATTTCCAACACTTAGAAAAATTTCTAAGTTTAGAAATTTTGACTTTTCAAAATGAAATCTTGATTTTTTTTATTTATTGATGAATAAGTTTCATATTTTGACATGTTTTGATGAATTGTGATCCTTGGCACTTGAATTTGACCAAAAAGTCAAAGTTTGACTTTTGAGTATACAGTTGACTTTTGATCAGTTGACTGCAAAATTCATATGTCAATCCAATGGACTTGCAATGTTTTGAACCATGTCATTAGGTCAAAATGATGCAATTGGGCTCTTGAGATAATGCCTTAAACAAATTGACCATTTTCTAGGTCAAAAATCAGAAATTGCCCTTTTCCAGTCAAAACCCTAATTTTGACCATCTTGCCCTTTTGGGGATTTGATCAAATTTCTTGAGGAATTGTGATCCAAACTTGATCAAATGATACATATGAGTCTAAAATGTTTATGTGGATTAAGAATTATGAGGTTTGACTGTAAATTGGCCATATTTGACTTTTTTCCTAATACAACTGATTTTTAGGTCAACTGCTCAATTGACTGAGCCAAAATGTGATCCAAGGCTTGAAACTTGACATGAGTGATCTTGGGGGTCCATAATGATCCATGAAATTCACATGGGACATTGGAAGTTCAAAAATCCTTGTGCAAACTCAAACCCTAATTTTGGTCATCAGTTTTTGAGGAGGTGTCTTGAGCTGATCAAGCCCTAGTGCAGTCTTGAGCCCAAGGAGATCTTATGAGTAAAATCTTGATAAGTGAGAGGGAAAATTTTGGGGTACAACAGCTACCCCTATTCAATCTTCTTAAGCCTGAAGAGTTGGATTGGCATGTTTTGCCATTTGTGACTCGAAGGTGGAAGACGATTGGACACTAGAGTGCCCAGAAATTTGCACTCGGCGATGTGATGGTAGAGGGAAAGGGCTTAAAGATGCCATTTGGAGAGGTAATATAAAGTTGTTGGATATGGGCTTGTATATTCCATCCAAGAGTGATTGTTGAATTGTAATTTGTAAGCTGAATGAGTATTAGAATGGCGTCCGTGTTTGGAGCGTATTTGTACTGTATCTGAGAGTTGAATCTGAATGAGTGTCAGGATGGCATCCGTGTCTGGAGCGTATCTGAACTGTATCTGAAAAGTTGAATCTGAATGAGTATCAGAATAACATCCGTGTCTGGAGCGTATCTGAACTGTATCTGAAAGTTTGAGATCTGAATGAGTATCAAGATGGCATCCGTGTCTGGAGCGTATCTGAACTGTATCTGAAAAGTCGAATCTGAATGAGTATCAGAATGGAATCCGTGTACGGAGCGTATATGTATTGTATCTCAAGACTGAATCTGAATGAGTATCAGAAAGGCATCCGTGTCTGGGGCGTATCTGAACTGTATCTGAGAAATCTTTGAACATTATTAATGGTAGCTATTAGCCTTATCCTGAAAAGGGTAAAATGTTAGCTAATATGCAATGTCATGTTGTATGAAATGCATGGTATAATGCATCCGTGTTATTAATGTTTATGACATATGGATGTGATGTATGCGTATGTGAGCTAATCTGCTACACTACTGTTGGATTGGGGAAAATAAATCCCTGACTACTATTGAGGACATGGAGTGCAGGTCTTCATGTTGTGAAGTCTAAGCGTTGATGAATTTCTGCTTGGAGAAATAAACTCTGTCGTATGGGAAATGCCATGAACTGCTTGGAAAATCCTGCTGGGGAATCCTGAGAAATTTGGATGATTTCTACCGGGGATTGATAATTGGAAGCTTTGTTCCGCTGGGGATTTGAACTGTACACTGCGGGGGATTATGGAAAATAACTTAGAAGATTTCCCTATCTCTTAAAGCCATCAGTGATTGTCTTTTATTTTGTTTATTTGTAAACAGTAATTATGTTCAAATGCATATGTTCAACAATGAATCATTGCATGTTTTTGTAAACAAAACACAAGCGTAAAGAAAAACAGATAGTTTTGGCACTTTCAAAGGGATATGTTTGTATTGACTTTGAGTAAGTATTTTTGTACAATGAGACAAACATTCTAGTAAGAGAATGCCATCGTAAAAAATGAAAATTTTGATACAAAGAAAAGATAGCTATGTGCAATAATCCCATGGGGTTCCCATTCTGCTATAGCCTTTGTATCTCTAAGCATCTTGTCTATTTGTTGCCTCATCCGAAGATGATTGAATTCATCAGAACCTTTGAGTTTGTCAGTTAAAGCCAAAGGTTGTCCATAAGGTGATCCAACGAGACATAGTCATACGCTTTAATTCCCTAACTTTTTCCTGGACCTCCCTTTCGGGTTTTCAGTCCACCGGGAAACCCTTTTTTGCCCAAGCCGCCCTTTCGGGTTTTCAACTTGCCGGGTGTACATTTTTTTGTTTTATCCCTAATTTTTGCCTGAACCTTTTTGGTTCGCCGGCATGCCCTCGTTTTTCCTAGGTGTGTCAACCTAGCGGGTCTCTTATGCGTAGTATTTTTTGACTATGTCTGTGTTCGCATGGTGCGGAAGGTCGTCACCTCCATGGTGGTCAAGATCATTGTTCCACCAGAGAAAATGTTTTTGATTACAAATGGTCCTTCGTATGCAGGAGTCCATTTTCCCCTGGGATCACCTTGCGCCAATATGATAGTTTGATCACCAGATCCCCAACTTAATACACTTGGCGTCTGACCTTTTTGTTGAAAGCCTTGATCATCCGTTTTTGACACATTTAACCATGACAGACGGCAGTAAGTATTTTCTCATCAATCAAGTTTAGTTGATCAAGTCGAGTCTGGATCCAATCTTCTTCATTCAACCCCGCGTCCTTCATAATTCTCAGAGAGGGGATCTGGACCTCAATAGGCAAGACAACTTCCATGCCGTAAATCAGAGAATAGGGTGTTACCCCGGTTGATGTGTGAGCTGTGGTACGATACCCGTGGAAGGAGAATGGTAGCATCTCATGCCAGTCTTTGTAGGTGACTATCATTTTTTGTATGATCTTTTTAATGTTCTTATTCACAGCTTCGACAACACCATCCATCTTTGGTCGGTAAGGGGAAGAATTGTGATGCTGGATCTTGAATTGCTTACACAGGGCGGTGATTATAGTATTATTCAAATTCATACCATTGTCTGTAATGATCCTCTTCGGGATACCATAACGACAAATGAGATTCTGCTTGATGAACCGGGCGACAACATTCTTGGTAACGGAAGCGAAAGAAGCTGCCTCCACCCACTTAGTAAAATAGTCAATGGCCACCAAAATGAAGCAGTGTACATTGGATGATGTTGGCTTGATTTCCCCAATCATATCAATCCCACACATAGAAAAAGTCCAAGGAGCCGTCAAGACATTCAGAGGAATTGGAGGTACATGCACTTTGTCAACATAAATTTGACACTTATGGCAGGTTCGAGAGTGTTGATAGCAATCTTCTTCCATGGTAGACCAATAATAGCTTGTCCGTAGGATTTTCTTTGCCATCGTATGCCCAATGGACTGGGTGCCAAAAGTGCCTTCATCCAACTCAGCCATGATCCTTTCAGCCTCATCCTTGTCTACGCACCGAAGTAACATAGAGTCATGGTTGTGTTTGTAAAGAATGCCATTACTTAGAAAGAATTTAGCAGAGAATCTCCTTAAGAACTTCTTATCATTGACTGAAGCTCCTTTTGGATATTCTTGAGTCTCGAGATATCTCTTGACTTTGTGAAACCAAGGCTGGTCCACCACTTCTTCAGTGTTAATCTCGTGATAGTGTGTTGGTTCATCCATTCGTTCAATGCTGATCTGGGGAGCCTCGTTATCCCATTTAAGTTTAAACATAGATGACATTGTGGCTAGTGCGTCTGCTAGCTGATTTTCTTCTCGCGGGAAATTCTCGAAGGTAATCTTCTCAAGATGTGAGAGCAATGTCAAAACATGTTCTTTGTAAGGGATAAGGTTAGGGTGTTTGGTGTCCCATTCCCATTTGATCTGGCTAATGACCAAAGTTGAATCTCCGAATACATTCAAAGATTTGATCCCCAAATCTATGGCAGCCTTGAGACCAAAGATGCACGCTTCGTATTCCACCATGTTATTTGTACAATTGAAGCAGAGTCTTACCGTAAAAGGAGTATGACATCCTTCAGGAGATATGAGTACAACACCAATACCATTTTCGAGCGCGTTAGATGCCCCATCAAAAACCAGGGTCCATCGGGATCCTTGTTCAGGTCCGTCATATGGCCTGAGTTCTTCACAGTTGTTTACCATCATGATGTCTTCATCCGAGAATTCGAACTTCATGGACTAGTAGTCTTCCACAGCTTGGTGAGCAAGGTGATCAACTAGTACACTTCCCTTTATTGCCTTCTGGGTAGTATATTGTATGTCATATTCTGTTAGGATCATCTGCCATCTCGCTATTCTCCCAGAGAGTGCAGGTTTCTCGAAGATGTATTTTATTAGATCCATTTTAGATATCAACAAGGTAGTATGGGTCAGCATACACTCTCTTAGCCGGCGAGCAGCCCATGCCAGAGCGCAGCAAGTTTTCTCGAGCAATGAATATCTTGTTTCACTATTGGTAAACTTTTTGCTCAGGTAATAAATAGCGTGCTCTTTTCGGCCAGACTCGTCATGCTGCCCCAACACACACCCCATTGAATTTTCCAAAACAGTCATATACATGATCAATGGTCTCCCCTCAACTGGTGGCATCAATACATGAGGCTCTTGCAAGTACTCTTTGATCTTGTCAAAAGAAGTTTGGCATTCATCATTCCACTTGACTACCTGATCTTTCTTCAGTAGTTTGAAGATTGGTTCACAAGTAGCTGTTAGGTGAGAAATGAATCTGGCAATGTAGTTCAAACGTCCCAAGAATCCTCTGACTTCCTTCTCAGTATGAGGAGCAGGCATCTCTTGTATTGCTTTCACCTTGGCAGGATCTACTTCAATACCTTTATTGCTGACGACAAAGCCTAAGAGTTTACCAGACCTTACTCCAAATGTGCATTTATTTGGGTTCAACCTCAGTTTGTACTTCTTTAATCTCTCAAATAGTTTCTGTAAATGATCAAGATGCTCTTCTTCTGTTTGAGATCTAGCTATCATGTGGTCCACATAGACCTCTATTTTGTGATGTATCATGTCGTGAAATAGAGCTACCATGGCACGCTGATAGGTTGCCCCAGCATTCTTCAGTCCGAATGGCATAACCTTGTAGTAGCATATGCTCCATTGAGTGACAAAGGTTGTCTTCTCCATGTCCTCAGGCGCCATTTTGATTTGGTTGTAACCTGAGAAACCGTCCATGAAGGAAAACACTTTGCGATGTGCTATATTGTCAACTAGGATGTTGTGATCGGTGGATCTGGAACTGACTGTTTAACGTCGGTTTGCGAAATGTCGCGGAAGCAAGAGTCGCCACCGTCTTTTATTTTCTCCAACATGGACAGGACAAAAGCACAGCAAAATTCCTTATGAGATAGTTTCTCGGTTCGGGAGGTAGATTTATAGAAAGGGAATGTGTTAGCACCCTTTCTATCCATGGTTATCCATGGGCTCTTAGATACTTGCTCATTTGTGTTTTCAAAAGGTTTGCTTTTCAATTGTGAGTGAGTTTGAAAAAGTTTCATTTAAAAATTTCAGATCGACTCTTGTATCAGTCCTCAAGAGTGTTTGAAAAATTGTTTTGAAAGCTTTTGAAAGTGTCGGTGTGAAAAGAGTTTTGATTTGTTTTTGAATAGAGCAAGTATCTACGAGTCATCTACCTACCCTAAGGAATTAGGCTGTGTAAATGTCCTTAAGGTAGTGCCATCCCACCATTGAGAGGTAGGTAGCACCACCGTTGGAGGTGTTCGGGTCAATTCGTTTTTAGGGACAGTGTGGTCACCAGAGCAACAGTAGGATACCTTAGAAGCTACCCTTATGCCATTGATCCTTTTTAATTCGAGGCAACTTTTCCGAGGCAACTGAATCATGTTATGGACATAAGGACTTACTGAAACGTCCTATACTCGACGACCACGTTTCGAGGGCAAGGCAACAGTGAGGCGTACCCTAAGAGTGGTGTGTGAATTTGTGTGTTATTTTCATGTTATGTTTTATCTTGTTCATGTATCATGGTGATCTATGCTTTTTTTTTAATTAGTCATTCATTCTTTCATGCAATTAGAATTTAAAAGTGCGGAAATTTAAATGCGGGAAGTAAAATCCTACGCTATTACAAGGCGCAGGTCTATACATCGCCAAATTAACAAAGACCCGTTTGAATAAAAATGCGGAAAGTAAAGACGGAAAGATAAACCTAATTACTATTACATCTGAGAAACAGTTACATAATGATCGAAAGAAATAATGCGTGAAAAGAATTAAAATTAGGACGTCCGAAGGTTTTGACCCTTTGCATGAAATTAAATTAAATTAAAGTCCAATTAATTATTTAATTAAAGAAAAGAAAGTGTTTTAGTGTTTTTTGTATTTATGAAAAATAAAGAAAAAGAATTAAAAGGAAACCCTAAATCTAGATTATTTTAATTATGAATGAAAATATTAAAGTTAACCTAATTTACTAGTTAATTAATTTATTTACATGTTTATTTACAAAATTAATAATAATGATAAATAATGATGATTAATAATTTATTTAAGAAAAAGATGAAAATGTCAAAAAAACCTAATTCTAGATACTTTTTACTTATTAAGAAAAAGATTAAAGTTTAAAAACCTAAATTAAACTAAGTTAATTGTTAGAGTTTATTTACAAAAAATAGGTTAGTGATGAAATTAATAATAATTAAAGATATTTGTATTTTTGATTTTTCTGTTTTTATTATAGAAAATTATTTTATGGTAAAAAAAACAATTAAAACAATTAAAAAAGAATTAGAAAAGAAAAGAAAATAAAATTAAAAAGGATGCAAACCAAGGGGGGTTTCAGGCCTAAGGGGATGTTTTTTTTGAACGGTCTGCATTCTTTAGCCATTGGATTGGGTTTCATGGCCATTTGTGTTCTGGTTGTTAGCCATTTGTGTTCTGGCCTCCACGTTCTTTAACCTTCTCAGGATGTCTGTCTCGCCATGTATGGGTGTCATGCATAAGTTGTTCTTTTGGCCATTTGGCTTTTGGCTTTTGGCTTTTGGCCATTTGGCTTTTGGCCTCCACGTTCCTTAATGAACCTGCATGGGATCATGTCTAAATCTGCAGTGTTGAATCTCATGAACACATTAAATAAAATCATAAAATGCAAATAAATCCAATATATGAAGAAATTTAATGTTTAGGCACAATATGACATGTATGAATGATTATACCCTTTTGATCATGGAGATCAAATCAATCTTACCCTCACTGGAAAATTAGTGACATGAATGCTTTTATGCCTTTTGGATCATGGAGATCAAGCCAGCCTTACCCTTACTGAAGAAGTAGTGAGGTGTTGGTTTGTAACTGTGATGGCTTGTTTGTAGTGAGAGAGGGATTTGTAATAAGGATTTCAAGGTTTTAGGGTTCTTGAAAGAATTTGATATTCTGACAGTGTTGTGGCAAGGTTTTTTCTTCTCTTTTTTCTCCTCCCCGGTTTGTGTGAAAAGAAGGTGATTATATAATGGAAATTAGGATAAAGAAAATGGGCTTTGAATATGCAATTGGGCCTCTAATATTCACTTGAGTTTGTCACTTTACAGGCTAAATCGCAGGGACTTAAGTGAAAATTTTGAAGTTGAAATGTGTAAACAAAATGTATCCGGCATCGAGAACTAACTCATGTCCGAAAATCGGCTCAATCGGATAAACGGTGAATTAATTATGAATTTTTGAAGTTTCAGCTCAGACAAACTTATTTTGGGCTCCAGTGTCGACTCTGACACGTTCTTCAATAAAAAACTGGTATTGATTGGAGCATAATCCGGTCTCGACTTTTGAAGCAAAGTTGTAGATCTATGAGTCAGGGACCTTGTGTAAAAATATGAGCCCAATCCGATAAAAATTGACCGAGTTATAAATTTTCGAAGTTTCGGCCCAGATGAAATAATATTCAGCATTCAGGATTTTCAGCGTGTCACGCACTCTGAGCAAACAACGAAGGCCTTTTGAATACCGTTTGAACTCAATACCTTCTGTGAAAATGTAGTCAACTTAATTTGTGAAATTTTGGCGCCGGAACCAGCTCGATACGATGAAAATCGACCAAGTTATGATTTTCTGAACATGACGCAAATAAACTTCTGTCACAAATTTTCTGTGCGAAAATACTTGATAAATCCACATTTTTGAAGACCTTCTGATCGAAATTGGCTTCCAGCCGTGAGAGATGAAAACGTAGATAATGTCAAGACGGAATTTTGGCCACCGGAACGGGTTCAAAACGAGCCACGATCTTCAAATTATGAATTTTTGAGCGCGTAAAAACTGCACTTTCAGCACACTTTTTCACCATATTTCTTCGAGAAAACTCACACATTCGGATACCTTTTTTAAAGAATTGACTCTTGAGCCGAACCTGAGTTTGAGAATACATTATCAGAGATATCTTGGCGAAAGAATACCTGAATATGACGCGTCGGGTTGGACTTGTGAATTTTTCTTGAAATATTTTGAGAAATATGGGAGGGCAAATTTTGGGGTACAACAGTTGCCCCTGTTCAATCTTCTTAAACCTGAGGATGTAGATTGGCTTACGTGCCTTTCGTGATCCAAAGGTGGAAGATGATTAAACACTAAAGTGCCCAGAAATTTGCACTCGCATGGTGTAGTATCAGCAATGTGATGTAGGGGGAATGGGCTTATAGATGCCATTTGGAAGTGATGAATGGGGGGATGGGCTTATAGATGCCATCTGGAGCTGTGACGAAGCTTTGTTGGGAATGGGCTTATGGATGCCATTTGGAGACTGTTGGTATGTGGATGGGCTTATAGATGCCATCGAGAGGTTGTCGATCGCGTAAGAGATTCCTTAGCGAGAACTTGCGTACCTGAGAAAGAAAGATAATTACCTGGCCTGTTACAGGGGTTGATCTTCAAACTCTTCATGTAGATGTGCCCTGGCCGGATACAGGTATCGAGTCTACAATCAGCTACTCACAGATGCGCCCTGGCTAGATACAGGAATCGAATCTGGAAAAATAGTCGTCAACAGATACACCCTGGCAAGATACAGGAATCGAGTCTGGTAATGTTAGTCGTCAACGGATACACCCTGGCAAGATACAGGAATCGGATCCTCAAACTCTTCAAACGTGCCCTGGCAGGATACAGGAATCGAGTCTGGAATATAGTAAGGTTGGTGAGTTGTCTCTACTGACAGGTTATCCTCATGGACGAGTGGTCTTTAACGACGAGTGTCTATAACGACGAGTGTCTATAACGACGAGTGTCTATAACGACGAGTGTCTATAACAACGAGTGTCTATAACGACGAGTGTCTATAACGACGAGTGTCTATAACGACGAGTGTCTATAACGACGAGTGTCTATGACGACGAGTGTCTATCACGACGAGTGTCTATAACGACGAGTGTCTATAACGACGAGTGTCTATAACGACGAGTGTCTATAACGACGAGTGTCTATAACGACGAGTGTCTATAACGACGAGTGTCTATAACGACGGGTGTCTATAACGACGGGTGTCTATAACGACGAGTGTCTATAATAACGGGTGTCTATGACGACGAGTGTCTATGACGACGGGTTGAAGTAATTTTAACTGGACTTGTCTTCTTTTGACTGGATTTGTCTTCTTTTGACTGACTTTGTCTTTTTTGACATAGTTGATCATTTAACTATATCCTTCCTGAAAGGTAAAGGTCAGTCATATGCAATGCATGGTACGGATCAAGCGGTGATATTCTTAACATAAATGAGATTATGTGATATGATGCATGCATGCTATAATGTATGAATATGCGATGTTTATGAATGTATTCTCGTCTAGGAAAATAAATCCTTGACGAATGTCGGGAGCTTGTTGAATCCTGCGCTGATGTTGCAAGAATACCGGTAGGAGAAGATGACTCCGTTGGGGAATAAACTTGGCGAATAGATTACTCTGTGGGGAGGTAACTCTATGGGGAAAGAGAGGTACTTTGCTGAGGTTGATGAAGATAATTCCGCTGGGGATACCGTTGATAAGTTATGTTGGGAGATTTGATGAACTCCGCTGAGGATAGGAAGAACTTCGCCGAGGAGATCTTTCTGTGGTAATTGGCTGAGGATAACCCAGTTATAAGCTCTGGTGGGGAATAACCTTCTGAATAAAGTCGGGGGAGCATTCGTACTCTGCAGGGAGTGAAGGTATCTTAGTCGTGTTCTTTAGCCGAACTTACCTTGGTATCTCAGTGGACAACGCGCCCAAATTGCTTGGACAACTCATTATTGCCCCTGTTTCTGCGGGAGAAGGTACCCGTAGAGGTGCTTGATGACTGTCGATTGACAAATCTTCTTCTGGTAGGCAAGTGACGAGATGACGGAACATAGTTGTACGCTTTTGATCCCTAACTTTTGCCTGGACCGCCCTTTCGGGTTTTCGGTCCACCGGGATACCCATTTTTGCCCAAGCCGCCTTTTCAGGTTTTCGACTTGCCAGGTGTACAATTTTTCATTTTCATCCCTTATTTTTGCCTAGGCCAGTCGACCTAGCGGGTCTTTGATTTTGCGTAGTATTTCTTCGACTATGTCCACCCTCTCAGGGTGTAGGGAGGTGCCCTTGTCAGTAGTGTAGTGTTGCCATACTACCAGAAGATCTTTGTTTGATCGTCCAACGCTCCAAGTGATCCAGATGGAGATTTGCCCCAGGCTGGTTGGCCTTTTGAGAGATTCTCCGAATCTTGACTTAACTGCCCCAGATGATGGACAATGATCATGCCATGCCCCTTGATTGGAGGTGCTTTTGTTCATTAGACATTCGTCGCGCGAACTTCTATGTTGTTCAAACAAATAGTCATATGCAAACAATGTTATATCAGGTATGCAAAGCTTATGTCTGTCTTGACGTTTTTGAAAATGCATTTTTTCATAAAAACAAATGAATTTTTTGTGTAAACTGTGATGTCAACTCGTTATTTTACCGCAAGCCTTAAGGAGTCAGGATACCTTTTCGTAACAGTATGCTTTCGAACTAACCCATGCTTCGGCTAGGACTTCTGAGGGTTGTAGCATGGCCTGGTTCACGGTTTAAGAAACAAAGGATAAAGGCTCAAACTTTATTTGTACCCGCCTGTTCTTCGTGATGCTCTTTAATCCTAAACTCAGCTAATCGTGCGTTAGACCTTGTTGAGTCTTTGCTTTAATATTCCAGTGATGGTTCGGATGTTGACAATTTATTTTGAATAGGAAGTCATTTTTTGTCGAGGGTTTGTAAGACCTCTTTCTTTTTTTATTTTGTTATCCCTGTTTTTTGCCTGAACTGTTTCTTTTTGTATTTACAGTCAGCGGGATGCCCCAGTTTTGTAAGTCACCTTCATAGGTTTTGACTTATTGGGCTTTAGTTTTTTTTTTTTTTTGATAATGACTGTCTGTCTTTATGATTATTCGGAACCATCACTGTCTTTTGTTTTGTAAGGACCTCTTTGGTGCCATTTGTTATGCACTTGGATCAACTGAGAGAACTACCCTGCCCCAGGTTATGATTAAGGGTTTTAAATTTCGAAAAGAAAAACTCCTACTTCTTTGGCTCAGAGTGGTTGACGAGGGATTATCTTCCTTATAACTCCAGTGTTTAGAAATTGAAACAATGCCTGTACCTCATCAGCGGGGTCTGTTCAAAAGCATACTGTAAAGATCGTGGTATCGTTTTCGTCATCCTCCCTCAAGAGGCTTAGAATTATTAACCGAGAATTGATCATCACAAAAAACTGAAAACAGTTTGCATATAGTGAATACGAAATAATTACTTCAAAACAGACATGTGTAGTGCATTAATGAAATAACAATGTTTAACATGAATAAATGTTTGAACAATCAAAAGAAAATTACAAATTGAACATTCGAATGAACAAAAAATCCAGTCCTAGCCATATTTTGGCAAGGGAGCAGTGATCACATTGGGAGTCTCTGGAGAGTCGAGCTGGACTTCCTTTGCATCAATCAGATCCTGGACCTTATTTCTCAAAGTCCAACAGTCATCTGTAGCATGCCCCGGGCTGTCAGAATGGTAAGCGCAGCAAACGTTGGGGTTATACCTTGACGGCGTCCTGTTGGGATTCTTTGGAGGGTCCATGAGAGTTACCAACTTGGTTTCCAGCAACTGTGGCAATATCTGTGACAAGGTCATGCCGAGGGGAGTGAATTTCCTTTTAGGTGTTTCTTCCCTTTGTTGATTGCGACGCTGAGGAGCACCGACCGGCTTTGCAATAGCTACTGCATTGACAGCACTAGATTCTCTCTTGGATGGTTTCTTCTCAATGTTCGAGGAGTCACCATTATGTATTTTCCCTGACTTGATGCCAACTTCTATTCTTTCCCCGGTCAAGACCAAATCTGTAAACCCAACAGCAGAATTCCCAATCAGGTGGTTGAAGAATGGACCAGACAGGGTCCCCAAGAACATGTCGACGAGCTCGTGGTCAGTTAGAGGTGGTTGTACCCTTCCAGCAAGGTCCCTCCATTTTTGAGCATACTCTTTAAAGCCCTCGCCTGTACCCATAGACATTCCCTGGAGCCGAGTGCGCGTGGGAGCAAGGTCGACATTATACTGGTACTGTTTGTAAAATGCAGTGGCTAAGTCTTCCCAGGTATGGATGTTGGCTCCATTCAGTTGATAGAACCAGTCGAGTTGAGTTCCCGACAGACTATCCTGAAAAAAGTGAATCCACAAATTCTTGTCAACCGTGTAGGGTTGGATCCTTCTTATGTAAGACCTGAGATGCAGCTTAGGACAGGATGCCCCGTCGTACTTTGCAAAGGCAGGTGCCTTGAATTTGTGTGGGATTACTACCCCAGAAGACAGACCTAGATCTTCGAAGTCCAGGCCGGGCACCTTTTGTATCTCCATAGCACTTAGTCGGTCTTCCAATTGTTTGTACCTGTCCTCAGCTGGAGGGTACTGTTCATCATTGAACTCTGTCTCGTTGTCGGAGACCACTGGACTAGGAACCTCTCTCTCATGGGGGCTGTCCTTTCCAACAGATGGGGTAGTCTGCTCAACCTCATTTAGTGATCCATTCCCTGATTTGCGTCTCGGGTTGAACAACACTGTTCTCTTCTTCTTCTTCTTCGAGAGCAGAGTCTTCAAATCCTGTTGACCTTGGGCTAGACTCTTAATCAACTCCTGGAACTGGGCGTTCTGAGCCTGGAGGGCCTTGATGGATTGCTCAGTAGATGATTCAGGATTCATAATGAGACTGCTGAAATAAACAGCAAAGAAGGTAAGTGACCTGTGAAAGGGATACCTGTAATGCAATGATGTGCATATATGCATGCAATGTTTTTAAGGATCTCGCGGGGTAAACAAGGAAACTTGTTAGAATTGGAGTCCGATAGCTTGATTGAAGGGACCGCATGTTGTTGAGAGTCCTTCCTCAAGGGTCAAAGGCTCACCATATCCAGTGGGTCATAGCCACTGACAACCTTGGCTAGAGGAAAATAAATCCCCTTTGCCCCTTACTAGACAGTTGGTTCATCATGACCTGCATCACAAGCCCTTGAGATCCTCGAAATGGGTTAGTCCTTATGTAGGATGCATGCAATGGTATGATGTTATGCTATGCATGGGGTAATGTATGTAACCCTGTTATGGGTCCAGATTAAGGACTGTAAACAAAACCTGCAAGAAACTCAAATGTCAGATAACAAGCATGCAAGTAGTCAAGTTTTAAGACACACAAGTCACACCAGATAGCCCTTAGAGTTTAGGCCAGCATGAAGTTTGGGTACTACCCTCTTGAAGTTGGTGGGCTCAAAAACCTGTCCTATCAGAAGTAGCCGGGTTCTAAGGGTCCCAATATCATTGGATTGTTTTCATTGTTCATCGTTTCGATTTAGCCATTGAACTGGCGACCGAAATATTCCAGGAAAACAACCCTCAATTGAGTGTAGCATCGAGTATCAACCAACTTCGGACTGCACCAAAGTTAGTTATCTCACTATCCTAAGAAGGCCAGGATGGTTCAATTAAGGTTCCTAAGGTCAGTTGATGCTTCACGACACCATGCGGCGGCCCCGTACTCTCCTTGACTTGACTCAAGGGTTACCGGTACTCACCAAAGTGCCACATCAACGTAGCAGACTGTTTCAACCGTGTCGGTATACCCCGCACAGTTCCCTCACAGTTTGTTGCTACTTCTAAAGGGTATCCCCATATCCGAGTTAGGATATATAAAACTCCGATACAAGCCCACAATATTAAAGCAATCAAAACAGGCAATTGAAAACATAAGTATGATCTAATCCTAAGGTACACCTCACTTTATAATTCCTCAGCAGAGTCGCCAGTTCTGTGATCGGTGGATCTGGAACTGACTGTTTAACGTTGGTTCGCGAAATGTCGCGGAAGCAAGAGTCGCCACCATCTTTTATTTTCTCCAACATGGACAGGACAAAAGCACAGCAAAATTCCTTATGAGATAGTTTCTCGGTTCGGGAGGTAGATTTATAGAAAGGGAAGGTGTTAGCACCCTTTCTATCCATGGTTATCCATGAGCTCTTAGATACTTGCTCATTTGTGTTTTCAAAAGGTTTGCTTTTCAATTGTGAGTGAGTTTGAAAAAGTTTCATTTAAAAATTTCAGATCGACTCTTGTATCAGTCCTCAAGAGTGTTTGAAAAATTATTTTGAAAGCTTTTGAAAGTGTCGGGTGAAAAGAGTTTTGATTTGTTTTTGAATAGAGCAAGTATCTACGAGTCATCTACCTACCCTAAGGAATTAGGCTGTGTAAATGTCCTTAAGGTAGTGCCATCCCACCATTGAGAGGTAGGTAGCACCACCGTTGGAGGTGTTCGGGTCAATTCGTTTTTAGGGACAGTATGGTCACCAGAGCAACAGTAGGATACCTTAGAAGCTACCCTTATGCCATTGATCCTTTTTAATTCGAGGCAACTTTTCCGAGGCAACTGGATCATGTTATGGACATAAGGACTTACTAAAACGTCCTATACTCGACGACCACGTTTCGAGGGCAAGGCAACAGTGAGGCATACCCTAAGAGTGGTGTGTGAATTTGTGTGTTATTTTCATGTTATGTTTTATCTTGTTCATGTATCATGGTGATCTACGCATTGTTTTTAATTAGTCATTCATTCTTTCATGCAATTAGAATTTAAAAGTGTGGAAATTTAAATGCGGGAAGTAAAATCCTACGCTATTACAAGGCGCAGGTCTATACATCGCCAAATTAACAAAGACCCGTTTGAATAAAAATGCGGAAAGTAAAGACGGAAAGATAAACCTAATTACTATTACATCTGAGAAACAGTTACATAATGATCGAAAGAAATAATGCGTAAAAAGAATTAAAATTAGGACGTCCGAGGGTTTTGACCCTTTGCATGAAATTAAATTAAATTAAAGTCCAATTAATTATTTAATTAAAGAAAAGAAAGTGTTTTAGTGTTTTTTGTATTTATGAAAAATAAAGAAAAAGAATTAAAAGGAAACCCTAAATCTAGATTATTTTAATTATGAATGAAAATATTAAAGTTAACCTAATTTACTAGTTAATTAATTTATTTACATGTTTATTTACAAAATTAATAATAATGATAAATAATGATGATTAATAATTTATTTAAGAAAAAGATGAAAATGTCAAAAAAACCTAATTCTAGATACTTTTTACTTATTAAGAAAAAGATTAAAGTTTAAAAACCTAAATTAAACTAAGTTAATTGTTAGAGTTTATTTACAAAAAATAGGTTAGTGATGAAATTAATAATAATTAAAGATATTTGTATTTTTGATTTTTCTGTTTTTATTATAGAAAATTATTTTATGGTAAAAAAAACAATTAAAACAATTAAAAAAGAATTAGAAAATAAAATAAAATAAAATTAAAAAGGATGCAAACCAAGGGGGGTTTCAGGCCCAAGGGGATGTTTTTTTTGAACGGTCTGCATTCTTTAGCCATTGGATTGGGTTTCATGGCCATTTGTGTTCTGGTTGTTGGCCATTTGTGTTCTGGCCTCCACGTTCTTTAACCTTCTCAGGATGTCTGTCTCGCCATGTATGGGTGTCATGCATAAGTTGTTCTTTTGGCCATTTGGCTTTTGGCTTTTGGCTTTTGGCCATTTGGCTTTTGGCCTCCACGTTCCTTAATGAACCTGCATGGGATCATGTCTAAATCTGCAGTGTTGAATCTCATGAACACATTAAATAAAATCATAAAATGCAAATAAATTCAATATATGAAGAAATTTAATGTTTAGGCACAATATGACATGTATGAATGATTATACCCTTTTGATCATGGAGATCAAATCAATCTTACCCTCACTGGAAAATTAGTGACATGAATGCTTTTATGCCTTTTGGATCATGGAGATCAAGCCAGCCTTACCCTTACTGAAGAAGTAGTGAGGTGTTGGTTTGTAACTGTGATGGCTTGTTTGTAGTGAGAGAGGGATTTGTAATAAGGATTTCAAGGTTTTAGGGTTCTTGAAAGAATTTGATATTCTGACAGTGTTGTGGCAAGGTTTTTTCTTCTCTTTTTTCTCCTTCCCGGTTTGTGTGAAAAGAAGGTGATTATATAATGGAAATTAGGGTAAAGAAAATGGGCTTTGAATATGCAATTGGGCCTCTAATGTTCACTTGAGTTCGTCACTTTCCAGGCTAAATCGTAGGGACTTAAGTGAAATTTTTGAAGTTGAAATGTGAAAACAAAATGTAGCCGGCATCGAGAACTAACTTCTGTCTGAAAATCGGCTCAATCGTATAAACGGTGAATTAATTATGAATTTTTGAAGTTTCAGCTCAGACAAACTTATTTTGGGCTCCAATGTCGACTCTGACACGTTCTTCAATAAAAAAACTGGTATTGATTGGAGCATAATCCGGTCTCGACTTTTGAAGCAAAGTTGTAGATCTATGAGTCAGGAACCTTGTGTAAAAATATGATCCCAATCCGATAAAAATTGACCGAGTTATGAATTTTCGAAGTTTCGGCCCAGATGAAATAATATTCAGCATTCAGGATTTTCAGCGTGTCACGCGCTCTGAGCAAAAAACGAAGGTCTTTTGAATACCGTTTGAACTCAATACCTTCTGTGAAAATGTAGTCAACTCAATTTGTGAAAGTTTGGCGCCGGAACCAGCTCGATACGATGAAAATCGACCAAGTTATGATTTTCTGAACATGACGCAAATAAACTTCTGTCACAAATTTTCTGTGCGAAAATACTTGATAAATCCACATTTTTGAAGACCTTCTGATCGAAATTGGCTTCCATCCGTGAGAGATGAAAACATAGATAATGTCAAGATGGAATTTTGGCCACCGGAACGGGTTCAAAACGAGCCACGATCTTCAAATTATGAATTTTTTAGCGCGTAAAAACTGCACTTTCAGCACACTTTTTCACCATATTTCTTCGAGAAAACTCACATATTCGGATACCTTCTTTAAAGAATTGACTCTTGAGTCGAACCTGAATTTGAGAATACGTTATCAGAGATATCTTGGCGAAAGAATACCTGAATATGACGCGCCGGGTTGGACTTGTGAATTTTTCTTGAAATATTTTGAGAAATATGGGAGGACAAATTTTGGGGTACAACAGATATCAATGTGGGGAAGTGGGAAATCATCCTTAGGGCTTGCCCGATTCAAATCTCTGTAGTCCATGCATATTCGTACCTTTCTGTATTTTTTGGGCACGGGGACAACATTGGCAACCCATTGCGGATAAGAGGTGACGGCCAAGAATCCAGCATTAAATTGTTTCATGACTTCTGCTTTAATCTTCTCTAACATATCTGGTTGCATTAGACGGACCTTTTGTTTTACTGGTGGGCAATCCTCTTTTGTAGGTAGACGATGTACCACAATATCTGCGTCAAGTCCTGGCATGTCTTCATACGACCAGGCAAAGACCTCGACATAATCGTGTAACAACTAAATCAGACGCTCCTTGACATTGGGTTCCAGATTGGCACCCACCTTGACCTCTCTTTTGTCTTCTTCGGTACCTAGGTTGATTGTATCCACTGGTTCCTCGTGAGGCTGAATGGTTTTCTCTTCTTGTAGTAGTAATCTGACAAGTTCCCCTAGTACTTCACAATCTTCCTCACCTTCGTCTTCGGCTTGGTAGATTATATTTTCATAATCACAGAAGGCCATAGCAGAATTGTTACCCATGGGATCCCGAATGGATGTAGACCTGCATTGTGAGTGTGACTGTGTGTAAGAGTGTAGCTATCTTTGAAAGAAATGAAAATGTAAAAAAGAAAAACAATGAGCACAAAGTTTGTATGCAAAAACGTCCATGATTCATTGGTGTCATGTGGAAATGAGATAATAACCCTTACAAATGAACCATTGTACATCGGGTAAGACACAAGGTTTTGAGAGTCTAAATTGTTTTAATATTACAGATCCAACAAAATGTAAAGATAAATTACTGTGGGATAAAAGTGATTGGGACAAAATCTCTAGCCTCCCAGTTGCTGATCCCTCCACTGACAGTTGAGAAGATCCAATCCTCCAGGTTGCAGCCATCTTCATCATCCTCTACCGCGTTGAATTCATGGTTGCTGATCTTCAGGGGTGGTCCTCCAGCACGAGCGCGACGTACAGCCTTCTGAGCACTTGAAGTGAAACCTAGGCCAAACTTGTCAGATTTTTATGGGATATCTGGGAGTTGTCCCCAGATAGTGCACCTACCTTCTTCTATCACTGCCTTTGCATCCTTCAAAGATGACATCTTGAGTGGAGGCCTTGTGATCTTGGGAACAACCCTGGTTATTGCCACATCTTGCGGGACTTCCTCAAAGTGTTGGAATGGAGTTTCAATAAATTTTCCATCTAACTCCACATATCTAAAGGAATTGAGATGGCTGATCATATACTCTTCTTCTCCATGAATGGTGATAATCTTCCCTTGAATCGGATACTTCAGCATTTGGTGTAACATAGAAGTAACAACGCCAGCATTGTGAATCCATGGTCGTCCTAGCAAGCAGGAATACGAAGGGCGGATATCCATTACATAAAAAGTTGAGTCAAATGTTTGGGTTCCAACTTTTATGGGGATATCCACTTCCTCATGCACAATCCTTTTTGAGCCGTCAAAGGCCCTCACTACTATGTTACTCTACTTCAATGTCAATCCCTCGCAGTCAAACCTATCAAGAGCCTTTTTACACAATACATTCAGAGATGAGCCAGTGTCCACCAAAACATGAGCCAAGGTTATGCCCCTACATTCAACTGAGACATGTAATGCCTCATTATGCTTCCTTCCTCTTGGCGTCAAATCAACATTTGAAAAACCTAGGCCATTATCTGCAGTCAAGCTGGCTACGCAGTCTTGGAACTGATCGGCAGATGTCTCGTGGGGTACATGAGCGGTTTTCAATAATTCTACCAAGGCCTTTGCATGCGCCTCAGAACATAGTAGTAAAGCCAGCATGGGAATTTTAGATGGAGTTTTCCCCAGTTGCTCAACTACATCGTAGTCGCTCATTTTTATGATCTTTAAAATTTCCTCCATCTCTTTCCGGGAGGTCTCAGGGATAGCCAACGATTGCGCCTTCATCCGGACAGGCTCAATCAGAATACTTTTACCTCGAGTCTCGGTTGACTCGGCAGCAGGAATGTCAGCGGGAGTGATAGCAGGGATTGTAACAGCTTTGTTAGTTGGAGCATTAGTGGAGATGATTGTGAGACTGGAAATAAACTTTGGAGAAGCAATCACAACAGGAATGATTACCGGTCCAGAAACTGCTTTTGGGGGAGCAATTTCTGGAGAGAATATCATTCCTCTTCGGGTAATCTTGCTAGTCCCTATAATATTACTGACATCAGAGTCAATCTTCTCAGAACTTGAATCTTCGGTAGCTGACCAATCTTGCTTGATATCATGGTAGTAGACATCCCCTCCATAATTCCATGGCACAGTTTTGTCTGACAAATACGGGACTGGTCCAGGCATTATAATTATCAAAGGAGCTACTTTTGGAACTGATGTAATTCTAACGGGTCTTTTGGTGGAGACCCTGGAAGAATTTTCAGAAATGGTCACGATGGAAACATCATTATAAGAAACAGGTGGAACAGAAGTCTTTTTGAACAAAATTTCCTTATTATCTATTAGGCACTGAACGCCTGCTTTCAACAAAGGACAGCTGGTTGGTGAGGACAAACAAAAATGACAGCTTTCATCACATCCCGGGAAAACACTGACATTCAATAAGTTCTTTTTGACGGTTAGGAGTAGGGTTATAAGTTCATCAACTGAAGTAACAAACATATCTTCTTCAATGGCGTTGGCATTATGGCCGTGC
The DNA here is from genome assembly GCA_948472305.1 of Vicia faba. NCBI lineage: Eukaryota > Viridiplantae > Streptophyta > Magnoliopsida > Fabales > Fabaceae > Vicia > Vicia faba. The sequence goes on along the minus strand of OX451737.1, from coordinate 1,071,518,618 downwards.
TTGGGCATAGGGGCAGAAACGAAATTGGGATTTTCCGGTGCATCAAATTCAATCTCTTTGGCTTCAAGGAGGTCTTGTACTTTGTTCTTTAGAGCCCAACAGTTGTTAGTGTCATGGCCGGGTCTCTCAGAATGGTATGCGCAACGGGAATTAGGATGATTGTGAGGAGATGTTGTGTTAGGATTCTTTGGAGCTTCTTTCAAAGTCACTAGGTTGGATCTTAACAGATGTGGTAGTACTTGAGATAGGGTCATATTAATTCTGGTGAATTGTCTGACTGGTCTTTCTATCCTTGGTTGGTTTTTTCTTTGTTGATCAAGCGCATCATAACAGCCCCCACCATTGGACGAAGTTCGGCCCTATCTTGATTTCTCTGAGGATAAACAACAACCACTTCTTTCTTTCCGATATATGGCTTCCTTATAGCAGCAAAGGATGTATCTTTTTGAATCTTTCCACTTTTTATCCCAGCTTCTACCCTTTCTCCGGTCAATATTAGTTCAGTAAAACCTGCCTATGAACTCCCAATTATGTGATTGAAGAAAGGACCAGACAAGGTGCCCAAAAACATGTCTACTAATTCTCTTTCAGATAGAGGAGGTTGAACTCTTCCGGCCAAATCTCTCTATTTTTGCGCATAGTCCTTGAAGCCTTCATTTGAAACCATGGCCATACTCTGGAGTTGAGTACGGGTAGGCGCAAGATCAGCATTGTATTGGTATTGTTTGTAAAAGGTTGCAGCAAGATCTTCCCAGTTGTGAACATTGGCTCTTTCTAGCTGATAAAACCAGTCAAATTGAGTTCCAGACAGACTGTCTTGGAAGAAGTGTACCCATAAATCTTTGTCAGCGGTATGGGGTTGGATTTTCCTCACGTAGGACCGAAGATGCATTTTAGGGCATGAGACTCCGTCATATTTGGCGAACACAGGTGCTTTGAATTTGGGAGGAATGACAATCCCCGACACTAACCCCAACTCCTCAAAGTCCAAGCCAGACACTTTTTAGATTTCCATTGCACTCAACCGTTCTACTAGATGCTTATACTTGTCGTCAGCTGGAGGGTATTGTTCTTCAGAATAGTATTCTTCTTCCTCTTCCTCTTCTAAATCAGACTGAACAATTGTTTCCTTGTGGGACACGGTGGCCAGAACCGGACTGTTTTAGGAATTACTTGTTTGCGCTTTGCGTTTATGTTTGCAAAATGTCGCGGTAAGCAAAAGTCGCCACCGAATTTTATTTTATCCAACTCGAAAGGAAAAAAGCACAGAAAAATTCCTTTTTTCGAGATTTTGAGTACGGGGGGTAGATTATAGAAAGGGAAGGTATTAGCACCCTTTCTATCCGTGGTTTTCTACGGGCTCTTAGGTACTTGCTCATCATTTTAAAAATTGCTTATGTGTGTTTAATTTGAAAAAAGTTTTTGACTTCGATTTAACCCTTGCTTCTGTCTTCAAGAGTGTTACGAAGTGTTTTTGAAAGCTTTGTTTGAAAAGAGTGTAAGTGTGGAAAAGTTTATTTGGATTGAGCAAGTACTTAAGAGCTAATCTACCTACTCGAAAAAGAGAATTGTTCTATGTTTGTTTCCTTTAGACAGCGCTATCCTACTATTAGTGAGTAGCTAGCACCATCGTTGGAGTTTTAAGGGTCAATTCGAAAGGGACGTACGGTCACTAAAGCAATATTAGGACGTCTTAGTAATAACTCTAATATCTTAGATCAATTATTCGAGGCAACAATTCCGAGGCAACCATTCCGAGGAAACTTTTCCGAAAGGGACTTTGATCTTTGTTTAGACAAGAGAGCGGCCACTAAAATATCCTATACCTAATGACCGTTTACCGAAGGCAACCGAAGTGGGAGTGTACCCTAGGAGTGCGCATGTGCGAGTGATTCAATTTCAAATTATTATCTTTGCACATTTAAGGTTTGCTAACTGTTTTAAAGTTAATCATACATTCTTGTCATGCATTCCTAATATTCATACATCTAACAGTTAATATTTGCGGAATTTAAAATGCGGAAAATAAACTACGCTATTACAAGGCTTCGGGTATTTACATAGCCAAAAACAAACCCTTAAAAAGAACGATAAATGAAAGTAAATGGTCCTAATTAATCTTTTACAACTTGTGAGCAATTACATTAATAAGGTAAAAAATAATAATAAAGCGCGCGCGTTGAAATTTAGAACGAGAGAGAACTAGGATTTTGACCCTTTCTAACCTAATCGAAAGAAGAAAAACTATTTTTGTTGTTTTTGATTATTTTTTAAGAAAAAGAAATAGGTTTTTAAATTAAATACAAAATTAATTAGTAATTAAATTAATTAATGAAAATAAATAAATGGCTTATTTTTGTGTTTTGTTATTTTTTAAGAAAAAGAAAATAGAATTAAATTTAGACAAACCCTAATTTCTAATTGTTTTTAAGTTATTTACAAAAAGAATTTAAGTTACCCTAGAAATTAAATAATCTAATTAAATTAATTATTTTTGACAAAAAATAAACCTAAATCTAATTGGATGAAAATATATTTTTTGTGATTTTTTTGATAAAAGAATTATTATTTTATGTTAGTAAAAATAATTTAAATGATTAATTAAGAAAATAAAAATAACAAAGGAAAAGAGATATGGGCCTGAAATTGGTGAATTGGAGGGTGTAAACAGCAGATTCTGGGCCCAAGAAGAATTGATCCATTGTTGACTTGCTAGATCCAGTGCTACGTGTTGACCAACGTCTTTGGTGGATCATCACTTGATAGCCATCAGATCTGGCTTCCTGACATCTGGCTGGTTGGATTATGAGGATGTATGGTGGTCCTTGGCCTAGGGTGCACGCCTGATTCCATGAAAGAAAATAATATGAAAGAATTGGGGGACCTGGGATTCGAACCCAGGCCCTGATGCCTTTTGCACTCACCTGGCTACCAACTGCACTAGCTATTTTTGTTGTACATAGAATAACAATAAAAGATGATATATAATATATGCAAGTTAGTGGGAAAAAAGCGTCAGAATTCAAATGGCCTAGTAATACAGTGCCACGCAGGTCATCCCCAACCTTGCTCCATTGGTAAAATTCAAAAACTTTTACCTACGGACAACGTCCGTAGCTACATCCATGGCTTATCTCGCAATCCTCCATGGGCATGATAAATGACATCCAATGCCATGAATCAATTCGTCTAGACCTGCTGAGTATTATGATACCCTTTTTATGGGCCAATTTTTCCTGCACACAAAAACCCTAAAGCGAAGCTACAAAACCTAGCAATGGTGAATCTTGATACAGTCCATAGAAATGCAATTAAACGTTACAGATAGTTTGCAAATGCTTCAAGGAGTAAGAATATACAAATATTTCATGCCATAGATGCCAAAATTATGCAATTCGAATTCAAGAAAAAGCCATTGTCGTGGCTGACTTACAGTGAGTTATGGTGCTGGAAAATCCTCGTTCTTGATTGGTTTCGCTTGCTTGTGATCCCAGGAAGCGATTGGGATGGCTAGAAGGTCTTGAGGATGCCTGGAACTATGAATTCGACTAAGCACTTTTTTGTGTTTTTTCAAGTTTGTTCTGACTTCTCACGCCTCTCTAACCTCTTGTTTTAGGTACGCAATTGTTCAATATATATCAATGATCGAATTAGGGTTGCAAACATGGTCTCAATCTTTCTCCATTATTGATTTTGATTTAGATTTGATTCACTTGAAGATACTTCCAAAAATAGGCCAAATTCAATCTTTTTGTGCACACCAAGGCTTTGCATGAATTCACTCACTTGCCAACTGGATATAAGACCTGAAACATGCACAATATCTTGAAGTTTCAATGTTTTAGATTTTTTTATAATTTGTTTTGATTAAAATTGATTTAATTCAAATAAAAATCAAAATAAATAATAAAAATAAGATAAATACAAGTGGCAAGAGCTAGGGCTCGTGGACCATGCTACCAACTCAAGACAAGTGCAAAAAGTTAGGCCCATTTAGCAAAAATTGCAATTTGAGGCATAATTGACTTTTGACAATTTTGCAAAAAAGGTCAACTTCACTAATGCATAACTTCCTCAATTTTGACTCTTTGAAGGTGTTCTTGGACTTTTTATAAATCTTGAGATGTCTTCTAAGCAACCCTTTGGTCTCATCTCAATTTGGTATTCTATGTTCATGTATGAAGCTTTGACAAAAAAGGTGTTTTTGTTGACTTTTCAAAATGACCTATAATGTCCAAATTCATAACTTCTTGTGAGTGCATATTTTGAACTTGGGAGATGAAGATGGATTGTAGATAATTGAATCTTCTTCAAAATGAGCTTTGGATGGGTCATTTCTCATAAAGTATGATAAAGTTATGCTTGGTCAAAGTTGAGTTGACTTTTCCTACAAAACCCTAATTTAGCATCTTTTGGTTCTTGATGAATTATGAGCAATCCTTGATGAATCATGATCAACCCTTGATCAAATGATGAAATATACTTCAAAATGAGTATGTTGACCAAAAATCTTGAAGTTTAACTGTATGTAGGCCACAATTGACTTTTGCCCTAGCACAGTCGATTTTCAGGCCTTTGAGCAATTGACTGAGCAAACTTCCTCTGCAAGGCTTGAAACTTGACATGGATGATCTTGAGTACATTTTAGGACAATGGTGAGCATTTGGGATCCCTTGGACTCAAGTATCTTGATGCAATATGAAACCCTAATTTGAGGTAGACTGCCTTAGGAGAGAGCTTGTCTGGTCAACCCTTGGACTTCCTTGAGCAACTTGAGGATCTTTTTTGAAATGTTTTGAGAAATATGGGAGGGAAAATTTTGGGGTACAACAGCTTCCCCTGTTCAATCTTCTTAAACCTGAGGATGTAGATTGGCTTGTTTGCCTTTCGTGACCCAAAGGTGGAAGAGGATTGAACACTAGAGTGCCCAATAATTTACACTCGCATGAAGTGGTATTTGTCTTGCGATGTAGGGAATGGGCTTACAGATTCCATTTGTAAATTGATGATGGAAGATGGGCTTAAATATGCCATCAGAAGAAGTGTCGATCGCATAAGAGATTCCTTAGTGAGAGTTTGTATACCTGTTGTTGAGGAAGACTGCGCTGGGGAATGCTGGTCTTTGTCTTGAGAGAAATAGAATTTTAGGAGCTTCGATCGTCCGTTATTATACTGGGGAATCGTCTCTTGGTTGAAGAGGTGAAAATGAACTACTATCTGGTCGTGATCCAGGCTTTATAGTAATAAGATCGACTACTATCTAGTCGTAATCCAGGCTTTACAATGACTTACTGGGGAGATGAGATTTAACTTGCTATCTGGTCGTAGTCTAGGCTTCACAATTTCTCGATTCTTATCTGGTCGTAATCTAGGCTTTAAAAGGAAATGAGTTGTTATCCGGTCGCATCTGGGCTTCAACTTGAATTTAGGGCACACTAATATCCGGTCGACTCCGGGCTTCTTAGTAACTGTCCAGGTAAACTGCTATTGGGTCGAAATCCAAGCTTCACAGTGTCCCTCACTGTTATTTGGTCGTAATCCGGGCTTCAGTGCTTTTATCGCTATCTGGTCGTAATCCAGGCTTCACGATGCTTTATACCATTATCTGGTTGAATCCAGGCTTCATGGTGTTCTGTACTGCTATCTGGTCGTAATCCAGGCTTCACAATACCTCACTTCTTATTTGGTCGTAATCCAGGCTTCAGAAGAAATCAAGTGGTTATCCGGTCGCATCCGGGCTTTCCATTTGACTTTGGGCCTACTAATATCCGGTCGAATCCGGGCTTCATCGTAATTGGCTGGGTGAACTGCTATTTGGTCGTAATCCAAGCTTCACAGTGTCCCTCACTGTTATCTGGTCGTAATCCAGGCTTCACCGTGTCTCATACCATTATCTGGTCGAATCCAGGCTTCATGGTGTTCAGAGAAATCAATTTACTTATCCGATCGTAATCTGGGCTTCATAACTTGTATTAAATATATACCACTATCTGGTCGTAATCCAGGCTTCGCGGTGTCTTACCGCTATCTGGTCGTAATCCAGGCTTCACAGAAACTAGCATTGATATCTGGTCGTAATCCAGGCTTCACAATAACTTGTTGAGCTGTTATCCAGTCGTAATCCGGGCTTCACGGCTCGTGTTAAAGATATACCACTATCTGGTCGTAATCCAGGCTTTGCGGTACTTGTATTGCTATCTGTTCGTAATCCAGGCTTCACAATACTTGTTGAGCTGTTATCTGATTGTAATTTGGGCTTCACGGCTTGCTGGGGATTAAACTATTATCCGGTTGAATCCAGGCTTCATAGCTTTAGAGATAAACCACTATCTGGTCGAATCCAGGCTTCGCGGTGTTTGATATTGTTATCCGGTCATTCTCCGGGCTTCACAATATGCTGTAGAGATCAAGGTACTATCCGGTTGAATCTGGGCTTCATAGCTTGAATTTGTAAGGATTTGATTGTACTTTCCTGAAAGGTAAAGGTTAATCGTATGTAATGCATGACATGTATCAAGAAATGATGTTCTCAAAATAAATGAGATTATGTTGTATGATGCGTATGCATATGTCATGATGTATGGATATGTAAATGTTTTTATGATGTTCTCTAGCTGGGGGAAAATAAATCCTGGATTGCTGCTGGAGAGTGCAAGAAGTTGGATTCTTCGCTTCCGCTGGGGATAGTGAATGAAGATGACTATGAGAATACTCCTGCTGGAGAACAGACTGACGAGAAAATGATTCTGTTGGGAAGAGATGCTCTGCTAGAAGATCTGTTGATTTGGAGGAATAACCTCAGCTGGGGATGAATTACTGCTGTTGACGATAATGAAACCTGTTGGGGATTGAGGTTCTACTTGTGGAAGAAATAAACTCCGTTGGGGATAATCTTGTAATGCTGGTGATAGAGAAACTCTGCTTGGGGAGAATCACTATTTTTTAGATACCTTTTGCTCTGCGGGGAGTGAATGCACCTTTAATCGTATTCTCCGGCTAGGTCTATCCTTATACCTTGTGGACAGAGCAACTGTGAGGTTTGGACATTTCTTGTTTTGCCCTTGTTTCTGATATTACGAGTAATCGTCTTTTGTTTCGAATGTAAATATTTATGAGCAACGATTATTGTCAAATGCATATATCAAAAAATGAACATTGGACGTTCCTGCAAAACAAAATGGAAAAAGAAAAACAATTTTGAAACTTCTTTGTGAAAATGAATTGTATTGATTTTGCACCTGGCCTGTAAATAGGTGTTTTTTGTACAAGAGGCTGACGTCCTAGTAAGAGAACGTCGTCGAACGATATAATTTATGCAGTTTGTGAAAAACAAAGAAAAACAGCTATATGAACAATCCCACTGGGTTCCAACTCTGCTATTTCCTTTATATCCTCGAGCATCTCATCACTTTGCTACTTGGTTGAAGGTAGATCAGATTGCTTAGTGTCGTCCGAGCTTGATAGTCGATACCGAAGTCTGTTTGCAAGATGATCCAACGAGACATAGTGTTACGCTTTAATCCCTAATTTTTGCCTGGACCGCCCTTTCGGGTTTTCAGTCCACCGGGATACCCTTTTTTGCCCAAGCCGCCTTTTCAGGTTTTCGACTTGCCGGGTGTATAGATTTTTTTCATTTTCATCCCTTATTTTTGCCCGAACCCTTTTGGTTCGCCAGGAAGCCCTTATTTTTGCATAGGCCAGTCAACCTAGCGGGTCTTTGATTAGGCGTAGTATTTTTTCACTATGTCTGCATTGACGGGGTGAGGAAGGTCGTCACCATCCATGGTGGTTAGAATCATAGCTCCTCATGAGAAAATGTTCTTAACCACAAATGGCCCTTCGTACGTAGGGGTCCAATTTCCCCTGGGATCACCTTGCGGCAGTATGATGCGTTTGATCACCAGATCCCCCTCTTGATACTCTTGTCATCTGACTTTCTTGTTAAATGCCTTGATCATTAGCTTTTGATACGTCGGACCATGACAAATAGCAATAAGTCTCTTTTCGTCGATTAAGTTCAGCTGATCAAGCCGGGTCTGGATCCAATCGTCCTCGCTTAAACCTGCACCCTTCATAATCCGAAGAGAGGGTATCTGAATTTCAATGGGTAAGACTGCTTCCATGCCATACACCAAAGAGTAGGGTGTTGCCCCTGTTGACGTCTGTGCTGAGGTACGGTACCCATGAAGAGCGAATGGTAACATCTCGTGCCAGTCTTTGTATGTCATTGTCATCTTCTGCACAATCTTCTTGATGTTCTTATTAGCCGCTTCAACAGCCCCATTCATCTTCGGCCGGTAAGGAGAAGAGTTATGATGCTGTATCTTGAACTGCTTGCAAAGCTCGGCGATCATCGTATTGTTGAGATTTGTACCATTGTCTGTAATGATCCTCTCTGGTACACCGTATTGACAGATCAAATTATTCCGAATAAACCGTGCCACGATGTTCTTGGTCATTGTAGCAAAGGAAGCTACCCCAACCCACTTCGTAAAGTAATCAATAGCTACCAAGATGAAACGATGCATGTTGGACGCAGTAGGTCTGATCTCACCAATCATATCGATGCCCCACATTGAAAAAGGCCAAGGAGTCGTCAAGACGTTCAGAGGGACTGGAGGTATATGCACCTTATCAGCATAGACTTAGCACTTATGACAAGTCAGAGAATGCTGATAACAATCGGCTTCCATAGTATCCCAATAGTATCCTGCCCGAAGGATTTTCTTTGCCATAGTATACCCACTGGAGTGGGTTCCGAAGGTACCTTCATGCAACTCTTCCATAATCCTCTATGCCTCGTTCTTGTCTACACATCGCAGTAAGGTCGAATCATGGTTACGCATGTAAAGGATACCGTTTCTGATGAAGAACTTTGCAGCGAACCTCCTCAGAAACTTCTTATCATTAACAGATGCACCCTCGGGGTATTCTTGAGCCTCAAGATACTTCTTTACCTCGTGAAACTAGGGTTTATCTGTTACCTCTTCAGTCTCGATGTCACAGCAATGTGCGGGTTCGTCCAACCTCTCAATGGTAATCTGGGGAGCTTCATTGTCCCACCTGACCTTGAACATGGAAGACATAGTAGCTATCGCGTCCGCTAACTGATTCTCCTCTCCGGGGAAATGTTCAAAGGTTATCTCCTCGAAGTGCGGAAGCAACGTCAATACATACTCTTTGTAAGGAATAATATTTGGGTGTTTTGTATCCCACTCGCTTTTGATATGACTGATCAAGAGAGCGGAATCTCCGAACACACTCAAGAACTTAATCCTCAGGTCAATAGCTGCTCGAAGGCCCATGATACATGCTTCATACTCCGCCATGTTGTTGGTGAAGTTAAAAAGTAATCGGGCGGTGAACGAAGTATGATAGCCTTCAGAAGATTTGATCACGGCGCCAATGCCATTACGCAACACATTTGAAGCTCCGTCAAAATACATAGACCATCAGGATCCCTCCTCAGGTCCTTCATCTGGTCCAGGTATTTCACAGTCAGTCACCAACATGATGCTCTCATTCGGAAACTCGAATTTCATAGACTGGTAATTATCCACTGCCTGATGCGCCAAATGATCTGCCAACACACTCCCCTTGATTGCTTTTTGGGTTGTGTATTGGATGTCATACTCAGTTAAGATCATCTGCCATCTCGCTATTCTTCCGGACAAGGCAGGCTTTTTGAAGATATACTTGATTGATCCATCTTTGATATCAATAGAGTAGTGTGAGTCAGCATATACTGTCTCAGCCGGCGAGCAGCCCATGCCAAAGCGCAACAAGTTTTCTCAAGCAGTGAGTATCGGGTCTCACAGTCGGTAAACTTTTTGCTAAGGTAGTAAATAGCATGCTCTTTTCGGCCAGACTCGTCATGCTTCCCCAACACACACCCCATCGAATTGTCGAGTACTGTCAAGTATAAGATCAAAGGTCTTCCTTCAACTGGAGGCATCAGAATAGGAGGCTCTTGGATATATTCCTTGATCCTTTCAAAAGCGTCCTGACATTCATCATTCCATCTTACCACTTGATCTTTCTTTAACAGCTTGAATATTGGCTCACAAGTAGCCGTCATATGTGAAATGAATCGGGAAATATAGTTCAGACGTCCCAAAAAGCCTCTGACTTCTTTTTCTATTTGGGGAGCTGGAATTTCCTGTATAGCTTTTACCTTTGCAGGATCCACTTGAATGCCTTTATCACCAACGACGAAACCTAGCAGCTTACCGGACCTTACCCCGAAGGTGCACTTGTTCGGGTTTAACCTCAGCTTGTACATCTTCAACCTGTCAAATAGCTTCTGGAGGTGGTCAAGATGTTCTTCTTCAGTTTAGGAACTCGCAATCATGTCATCAACGTACACCTCGATCTCATGATGAATCATGTCATGGAACAAAGCGACCATGGCGTGCTGATACGTTGCCCCAACATTCTTCAATCCGAAAGGAATGACTTTGTAGCAAAAGGTTCCCCATTGCGTAACGAAGGTTGTCTTCTCCATGTCCTCGGGAGCCATCTTAATCTGATTGTAACCAGAAAAACCATCCATAAAGGAGAAGACCTTATGTTGTACAGTGTTGTCGACCGGAACATCGATGTGAGGGAGTGGGAAATCATCCTTGGGGCTTTCCCTGTTCAGATCCCTATAGTCCACACGCATCCGTACCTTACCATCTTTCTTCGGCACCGGAACCACATTGGCAACCCACTGCGGGTAAGAAGTGACAGCTAGAAAACCAACGTCAAACTATTTCATGACCTCAGCTTTGATTTTCTCAGACATCTCTGGGCGCATACGGCGAACTTTCTGCTTCACTGGAGGACAGTCTTCTTAAGTTGGCAAACGGTGTACCACAATATCAGTATCCAACTCAGGCATATCTTCATAAGGCCAAGCGAAGATCTCAACATAATCGTGCAACATTTGAATCAACCGTTGCTTGACACTAGACTCCAGATTTGCACCGATCTTAACCTCTTTCTTATCTTCTTCTGTACCCAGATTCACTGATTCTACTGGCTCTTCATGGGGCTGTATGGCCCTCTCTTCCTATAGTAACAGTCTAGAAATTTCCCCAAGCACTTCACAATCATCCTCACCTTCGTCCTCGGCTTGGTTGATCAGACTTTCGAAGTCATAATTGGCAGTAGCAGAGTCGTTATCAGTGGGATCCAGAGTGGATGTGGATCTGCATCATGATATGTGAGACAATAGCTATTTTAATAAGGTGCAAGATAAAAATAAAGGCAAAGAGCATAAAATTTGTAATGCAAGAGAACGTCCAATGCTTTATTGATGATATATAAAAATGATAAATGTTAAGCCCTCACAAACAAAGCCACGGTGCTTCGGGCAAGGCACCGGGCCGTAAAGTTTCAAATTGTCTGTTACAAATTTCAAAACAAAAGTCTATTACTGTGTAATAAAAAAAACGGGCACGAAGTCCTTCGCCGTCCAATTGTTTAATCCACCGTTGGTAGTCGGGTAAATCCAGCTATCGAACTCTGACTCTTCTTCTTTGTTTTCAATTGCATTCACTCCCTGATCATGTTTGGGCATAGGAGCAGTTATGATGTTGGGCTTTTCTGGTGCGTCAAACTCGGTTTCTTTTGCTTCAATCAAATATTGCACCTTATTCCTCAAGGCCCAGAAGTTGTTTGTATCATGCCCCGGGCTATCAGAGTGATAGGCACAGCGGGCGTTTGGATTATACAGCGGAGATGTAGTACTGGGATTCTTCGGGGCTTCCCTCAGACAGATCAGGTTGGTCTTTAACAATTGCGGTAAAATTTGGGATAAGGTCATACTGAGCTGAGTATACTGTCTTTGCGGTCTCTCTACTCTTTGCTGATTGTTGCATTGTGGGGCAACAATGGGTCTTGATATTACTACCGTATTAACCGCTTGGCGGCGTTCAAGTCGATTTTGGCTCCTCGAGCTATAAACTGCACTAGCTTCTTTCTTGAAAGGCTTCTTTTCTGTACTTGATGAAGCACCTTTTTGTATTTTGCCACTCTTGATGCCAGCTTCTACCCTCTTCCCAATCAAAATCAATTCAGTGAACCCAGACGATGAACTGCCGATTAAATGATTGAAGAATGGACCAGACAAAGTCCCAAGAAACATATCCACCAACTCCCTATCAGACAGAGGGGGTTGGACTCTCCCAGCCAGATCTCTCCATTTTTGAGCATAGTCCTTAAAGCCTTCGCTTGTACCTATAGACATACCCTGAAGTTGAGTACGCGTGGGAGCAAGGTCGGAATTATACTGGTATTGCTTGTAAAAAGCAGCAGTAAGGTCCTCCCAGTTGCGGACATTAGCTCCCTCCAATTGATAAAACCATTCAAGCTGAGTCCCTGACAGACTATCTTGAAAGAAATGAACCCACGGGTTTCTATCAGCAGTGTAAGGTTGAATTTTTCTGACGTACGAGCAGAGGTGGAGCTTTGGACAAGATGCTCCATCGTACTTAGAGAAAACAGGAGCTTTAAACTTGTGAGGGATCACCACCCCTGAAGCTAGTCCCAGATCTCTGAAGTCCAAACCAGGTATCTTCTGGATCTCCATTGCACTCAGCTGATCTTCGAGTTGCTTGTATCTATCCTCAGCAGGAGGATACTGTTCTTCGTCAAAATCAGTGTCATTATCAGAGAATACAGGACTAGGATCCTTTTCCTCCTCTTGATTCTCTCCTCCTTTAGATGAATGAGACAAATCAGCTTCCTGACGCAACCTATTCCCAAATCTGTGACCCATGTTCAGGATGACCACCTTCTTCTTCTTCTTTTTCTTATCCTTCATGATGAGAGTCTTCAAATCTTCTTTCCCTTTAGCCAAGTTCAGGAACATTTCTTTGAATTGAGCATTTTGTGCTTGAAGAGCCTTGATGGCTTGATCAGTAGGTATTTCAGAAGACATTCGGTGCTGAAATAAACAGCGAAGAAGATAAGAAACCTGTAATCGTACATGTGATGAGGTGCATGATAATGGAATGCGTATGAAATGATTTCAAAGACTTTGGGAGATTTAAATTTGCAAACCAAGAAATAAACAAGCTTTATTAGATTCAAACTTGTAAAATGTTTAACAGTGCCTTTAAGGCGTTACAAAAGAAATAACTGAAAATAAATCTAAACTAGAAAAAGCAGAAATCAGAAATCCCATGGCCGCTTTCCCTTCGTGCTGACATAATCGTTGATCATCCTCTCATTTTCAATTTGCCTCGTGAGCGTCAAGATCTTCCTCTCCTGCTCATGATACTTCTCTAGATAGGTATCCCTTTCTTCCTTTAACTGGATCCAAGATCTCTTCAATGCCCCAAGATCAGCAGGCATATAGGGATGGAGGAACGTATAAGGAACACCTTCTTCGTTAGTATGCTCTACAATCACCGGAAAAATAGCTTCGTAAGGCATCCCTAGCTTTTGAGCACGGGCTCGAACCCACTGGAGATAAGGTTACATAGGGAGAGAAGTCTTTAGTCCTAGCTCTTGAGGGTCAGACCTATTCACTCTGCCCCAAGCTCGTATAAACTTGCGGCGATGTTCTTTAACGTCCTCCTTATAGTCAAAGACAATATCTGTAAGAAGAAATTCATGGGGACCGTCTCTCCGAGCGCGCCCAAACTGTCGTAAAGCCAAACAAGGACTGTAAGTTATACCTCCTCTAATTTTGAGCAACAGAACATTAGGGTATTCCCCACATCGATCAATGATAGCTACCATTTCCATATCCTTTGAACTCCAAAGAATGTCCGTATGAGCAAGGGACATGATTCTGTAAGCCTAACCTACACCTTCCTCATTCTTCAATACAAATTTGGGGAGGTGCGAAATAAACCACCTCTCCAACAGCGACATACAACACATGAGGGTCCCTCTTTTACGCGCCGTACGGGTATAAAGAGCATGCAGAATATCACCTAGGAGGGTAGGTACAGGATTGCGAGACAAGAAGATCTTCACCGCATTCACATCTATGAAGGAATCTGGATTCAGGAAAAGAACTAAGCCGTAGATGAGGAGAGCCAAGATGTCTTCGAAAGCTTGAAAATCCAAGTTATCCCAGAACTGTTGAGCTTGATCGATCAGAAACCTAGCCAAGAAACCTTTAACTCCGCTCTGCGTCTCCCAATTAGACACTACATCAGCCTTTTTCAAGTGCAAAGCTGAAGCAATATCCTATGGTCTAGGAACCTCCTCCAAACCTGTGAAGGGTGTCTGCTCAAGGATATATATGCCTAGTAAATCAAAAAACTCCTCCAAAGTGGGGACTATCTGATAATCTGGGAAGGTAAAACAGTGATGTACTAGATCGAAGAACTGGAACAGCACACTCATCATTTGCTCATCCAACTTTGAAGTGACCAGGCTAAGGAGATGACCGTGTCTTCTAACAAATGAAGAAGTATCAGGAACTTTTGAAACTAAATCTGAGTTGAGCAGGGATTTGCATGAAGTTGACTCGAATGGTATTTCTGTGTATGGAAGCCATGATCTGCAAAACAGAACAAAGATAAATCCCCCCGGTCTTTGAAATGGTTAGTCTAATGAAATATGCATGCTATGTTATGATGCATGATGTCATGATAAAGCACACAACAGGTATAGCAGATATCAGACATGGTAAAGGCAAACAAGTCACACAATAGCCCTTAAGTTTCAGGCTTGCATGGAGTCTAGGTACTACCCTCTTGAAGTTCAAATGGTTCAACCTGTCCTAATAATAGTAACTGGGTTCTAGAGGTTCTCAATATCACTGACCATCCTTCATCAGTCATGGTTTCAGCTCACGCAATCTTTTCTTGCAGCCGGAACTATCTCGAGAGTATGGTCTCAATGAGTGTAGTATTGAGTATCAACCAGTTCCCAGCTCTATGCTAAGGCTGACTGTCTCACTACTTCTTATGGCCAAGTTGGTCAATTATAGGTTCTAAGGTCAGTTGATGCTTAACGACCCATATAGCAGCCCCATACTCTTCTTGTTCCTCCACAAGGGATACCGGTACCAACTAATGTACCACATCAATGTAGCTACTGCTTCAACGATATCGGTCTATGCCGTACAGTTCCCTCACAGTTTATTGCTACTTACCTAAAAGGTGTCCCCAGATCCGGGTTAGGATCTACAGTAACTCCAATACAAAGCCCACAAAGATAAAGCAATCAAATCAAACAATAAAAGAAATATGATGAACTAATCATAAGGTATACCCCACTTATATTTTCCCCAGCAGAGTCGCCAGTTCTGTGATACGGTGGCCAGAATCGGACTGTTTTAGGAATTGCTGGTTTGCGCTTTGCATTTGTGTTTGCAAAATGTCGCGGTAAGCAAGAGTCACCACCGACTTTTATTTTATCCAACTGGAAAGGACAAAAGCACAGAAAAATTCCTTTTTTCGAGATTTTGAGTACGAGGGGTAGATTATAGAAAGGGAAGGTATTAGCACCCTTTTTATCCGTGGTTTTCCACGGGCTCTTAGGTACTTGCTCATCATTTTAAAAATTGCTTAGGTGTGTTTGATTTGAAAAAAATATTTGACTTCGATTTAACCCTTGCTTCTGTCTTCAAGAGTGTTATGAAGTGTTTTTGAAAGCTTTGTTTGAAAAGAGTGTAAGTGTGGAAAAGTTTATTTGGATTGAACAAGTACTTAAGAGCTAATCTACCTACTCGAAAAAGAGAATTGTTCTATGTTTGTTTCCTTTAGACAGCGCTATCCTACTATTAGTGAGTAGGTAGCACCATCGTTGGAGTTTTAAGGGTCAATTTGAAAGGGACGTACGGTCACTAAAGCAATGTTAGGACATCTTAGTAATAACTCTAATGTCTTAGATCAATTATTCGAGGCAACAATTCCGAGGCAACCATTCTGAGGCAACTTTTCCGAAAGGGACTTTGATCTTTGTTTAGACAAGAGAGCGACCACTAAAATATCCTATACCTAATGATTGTTTACCGAAGGCAACCGAAGTGGGAGTGTACCCTAGGAGTGCGCATGTGCGAGTGATTCAATTTCAAATTATTATCTTTGCACATTTAAGGTTTGCTAACTGTTTTAAATTTAATCATACATTCTTGTCATGCATTCCTAATATTCATACATCTAACAGTTAATATTTGCGGAATTTAAAATGCGGAAAATAAACTACGCTATTACAAGGCTTCGGGTATTTACATAGCTAAAAATAAACCCTTAAAAAGAACGCTAAATGAAAGTAAATGGTCCTAATTAAGCTATTACAACTTGTGAGCAATTACATTAATAAGGTAAAAAATAATAATAAAGCGCGCACGTTGAAATTTAGAACGAGAGAGAACTAGGGTTTTGACCCTTTCTAACCTAATCGAAAGAAGAAAAACTATTTTTGTTGTTTTTGATTATTTTTTAAGAAAAAGAAATAGGTTTTTAAATTAAATACAAAATTAATTAGTAATTTAATTAATTAATGAAAATAAATAAATGGCTTATTTTTGTGTTTTTTATTTTTTAAGAAAAAGAAAATAGAATTAAATTTAGACAAACCCTAATTTATAATTGTTTTTAAGTTATTTACAAAAAGAATTTAAGTTACCCTAGAAATTAAATAATCTAATTAAATTAATTAATTTTGACAAAAAATAAACCTAAATCTAATTGGATGAAAATATATTTTTTGTTATTTTTTTGATAAAAGAATTATTAATTTATGTTAGTAAAAATAATTTAAATGATTAATTAAGAAAATAAAAATAACAAAGGAAAAGAGATATGGCCTTGAAATTGGTGAATTGGAAGGTGTAAACAGCAGATTCTGGGCCCAAGAAGAATTGATCCATTGTTGACTTGTTGGATCCAGTGCTACGTGTTGACCAACGTCTTTGGTGGATCATCATTTCATAGCCATCAAATCTGGCTTCCTGACATATGGATGGTTGGATTATGAGGATGTATGGTGGTCCTTGGCCTAGGGTGCATGCCTGATTACAAGAAAGAAAATAATATGAAAGAATGGGGGGACCTGGGATTCGAACCCAGGCCCTGATGCCTTTTGCACTCACCTGGCTACCAACTGCGCTAGCTATTTTTGTTGTACATAGAATAACAATAAAAGATGATATATAATATATGCAAGTTAGTGGAATAAAAAAGCGCCAGAATTCAAATGGCCCAGTAAGACAGTGCCACGCAGGTCATCCCCAACCTTGCTCCGTTGGTAAAAGTAAAAAACTTTTACCTACGGACAACGTCCGTAGCTACATCCATGGCTCACCTCACAATCCTCCATGGGCATGATAAATGACATCCAATGCCATGAATCAATTCGTCTAGACCTGCTGAGTATTATGATACCCTTTTTATGGGTCAATTTTACCTGCACATAAAAACCCTAAAGCGAAGCTACAAAACCTAGCAATGGTGAATCTTGATACAATCCATAGAAATGCAATTAAACGTTACATATAGTTTTCAAATGCTTCAAGGAGTAAGAATATACAAATATTTCATGCCATAGATGCCAAAATTGTGCAATTCGAATTCAAGAAAAAGCCATTGTCGTGGCTGACTTACAGTGAGTTATGGTGCTGTAAAATCCTCGTTCTTGATTGGTTTCGCTTGCTTGTGATCCTAGGAAGAGATTGGGATGGCTAGAAGGTCTTGAGGATGCCTGGATCTATGAATTCGAATCATCACTTTTTTTGTTTTTTTCAAGTTTGGTCTGACTTCTCACGCCTCTCTAACCTCTTGTTTTAGGTCTGCAATTGTTCAATATATATCAATGATCGAATTAGGGTTGCAAACATGATCTCAATCTTTCTCCATTATTTATTTTGATTGGGATTTGATTCACTTGAAGATACTTCCAAAAATAGGCCAAAATCAATCTTTTTGTGCACACCACGGCCTTGCACGAATTCACTCACTTGCCAACTAGATATAAGACTGAAACATGCACAATATCTTGAGGTTTCAATGTTTTAGATTTTTTCATGATTTGTGTTGATTAAAATTGATTTAATTCAAATAAAAATCAAAATAAATGATAAAAATAAGATAAAGATAAGTGGAAAGAGCTAGGGATCTTGTACCATGCTACCAACTCAAGACAAGTGCAAAAAGTTAGGCCCATTTAGTAAAAATTGCAATTTGAGGCATAGTTGACTTTTGACAATTTTGCAAAAAAGGTCAACTTCACCAATGCATAACTTCCTCAATTTTGACTCTTTGAAGGTGTTCTTGGACTTTTAGAAAGCCTGAGATGTCCTCTAAGCAACACTTTTGGTCTCATCTCAATTTGGTATTCTATGTTCATGTATGAAGCTTTGACAAAAAAGGTGTTTTTGTTGACTTTTCAAAATGACCTATAATGTCCAAATTCATAACTTCTTGTGAGTTCATATTTAGAACTTGGGAGATGAAGATGGATTGTATTTAATTTCATCTTCTTCAAAATGAGCTTTGGATGGGTCATTTCTCATAAAGTATGAGAAAGTTATGCTTGGTCAAAGTTGAGTTGACTTTTCCTACAAAACCCTAATTTAGCAAATTTTGGTTCTTGATGAATTATGAGCAATACTTGATGAATCATGATCAAAACTTGATCAAATGATGAAATATACTTCAAAATGAGGATGTTGACCAAAAATATTGAAGTTTAACTGTTTGTAGGCCACAGTTGACTTTTGCCCTAACACCGTCGATTTTCAGGCCTTTGAGCAATTGACTGAGCAAACTTCCTCTGCAAGGCTTGAAACTTGACATGGATGATCTCTAGAACATTTTAGGACAATGGTGAGCATTTGGGATCCCTTGGACTCAAGTATCTTGATGCAATATGAAACCCTAATTTGAGGTAGACTGCCTTAGGAGAGAGCTTGTCTGGTCAACCCTTGGACTTCCTTGAGCAACTTGAGGATCTTTTTTGAAATGTTTTGAGTAATATGGGAGGGCAAATTTTGGGGTACAACACCTTGCCTTTCCTATCTTGATTGTCTTTCTCACCGGATGTCGTTGCAAAGTCTAAGGCCCTTTTTGTTTGCCCTTGGAATCTTCTTCCCATGTTTAGAACTCCGGTTATTTTCTTTTTCTTCTTTTTCTCTTCCACCAGCAAAGTCTTCAACTCTTCTTGTCCTTTGGCTAGAGTTAAGAAAATCTGTTGAAACTGTGCATTTTGAGCTTGAATGTCCTTCACTATTTGCTCGAGATCCATCTTACTGAAACAAACAGTAGAGAGATGAGGAGACTTATTACAAAAAACCTGCTTATGTTATGATGAATGGTAAATGTGTATGCAATGATTTCAAGGATTTTAAGATTCAAATTTGTTTTAGACAAAAAGGAAACACACGTTATATTAATAAATTAAAGCTTGAGTACATCAGTGCCTCTTTGGGCAAAACAAATACAAAAACTCTAAGATAGAAAGGTAGTACGCATCCTCTTTGGTGCAATGTAGGCATTCAGAGTCTGCTCCTCATGAAGTTACCTAGTGATTTCCAAAACCTTCTTCTCACTTGTGTAGGATTGGGCATCAAAAGTATCTCGCTCCCCCTTGAGTTGTATCCAATCTCTTTGTAGGTCTTCAAGATAGGTGGGCATGTCAACATGTAGGATAGTGTATGGAACATCTCCTTCCATGACAGGCTCAATAATTACCGGGAGAATGGAAGGGTAAGGCATCATAAGAATCTGAGCACGAGTTCGTACCCATTTGAGGTAAGGCTCAAGAGGTATGGAATTCTTGTGCCCCAAAGTCTTGCTATCTACCTTGTTTAACATCCTCCAAGCTCGGATAAATCTCTGGCGAAGATCTTGATCATCGTTGTCGTAGTCAAATACCAAACCTTGAATCAGCATCTCATGCAGGCCATCCCTTTTGGCATAACCAAACTGTCTTAAGGCTAAGCAGAGGTTGTAGTTGATACCTCCCCTAATGCCAAGTAAAGGGACATTAGGAAATTTTCCACAACGGTCGACAATAGTAACATTCTCTATGGATCGGGAGCACCAATGAATGTCTGAATGTTTGAGCGTCATCAGCCTTTATGACCACCTTGATCCTTGCTCATTATTTAATACAGATTGGGGAAGATGCGAAATAAACCATCTTGCCAAGGGAGGAGTGCAACACATGAGGACACCTCTTTTCCTCATTGTGCGAGTGTGAAAAGAGTGTAGGATATCCCCTAGCAATGTAGGCACCGGGTTTCGGGATATGAAGATTTTGATGATGTTCATATCTATGAGTTGGTCAGGATTTGGAAACAAAACCATCCCGTAGATGAGGAGAGCCACAATTTCCTCGAAGGCTTGAAAATCCAAGGAATTCCAACAGTTTTGGGCTTTCTCAAACAAGAACTTTTCTAGGAAACCTTTGACACCACTCCTTGTTTCCCAATGAGTTGTGTAATCAGATGAGTGCAAGTGTAAAGCTTGAGAAATCTCTTCTGGCTTTGGGTCTCTTTCCATACCGTTGAAAGGTAGTTGATTGAGAACGAGAATCCTCAAGAGTCGAGAGAATTCTTCCAAAGTAGGCACAAGTTGATAGTCGGGAAATGTGAAGCAATGGTGCAAAGGATCAAAGAACTGAAAGAGCACCTTTATCATGTCCTCATCTATGTTGGAGGTGACCAAGTTGAATAGGCAACCATGTCTCTCGGTGAATGGAGAGTTTTCAGGAATCCTTGAAGCTAGCTCCTTAAGTTGTGGAGGGTTCCTTACAAGGTTGACTTGAATAGTTTTCCTGCAAAGATAATCCATACCCTACAAAACAGAACAAAGATAAATCCCAAGATCCTTGAAATGGTTAGTGAATGTGTATGATGTTATGATGTTCGTGATGTTATGTACAAGTATGTATATATAAACAAAATAAACAAGTTCCTAGGTTTAGGCTTGCATGGAGGTTTATAGGTAAGTACCCTCTTGAAGTTTAGTTGGCTCAACCTGTCCTAGTAATAGTAACCGGGTTCTAAGGGACTCAATATCACTGGATTGTTTCCTTGGTCATTGTTTCAGCACAAGCCTCTTTAATAGCGACTGAAATATCCCAAGAAACCAAACCTCAATGAGTGTAATATCGAGTATCTACCAACTTCGGACTGCACCAAAGCCAGTCATCTCACTACATCCTAAAGGCCAAGTTGGTCAAGTAAAGATTCTAGAAGTTCATTAGTGCTTTATGACATCACTCAGCGGCCCCGTATTCTCTTTGATTAACTCAAAGGCTACCGGTACCCACAAATATGTCGCACTAACGTAGCTATTTCTTAGACCATGTTGGTATACCTCGCACAGTTTCCACAACGTATTGTTACTTACCTATAAGGTATCCCAAATCCGGGTAGAGGATTCAAACCCAAACAAAGAACCATAATGTAAAGCATACAAGTCAGATAATGAAAGTAAATAAATGTGATCTAGCCCTTAGGTAACCCCACTTTTAGAATATTCCCGAGCAGAGTCGCCAGTTCTGTGATACGGTGGGAGAACTGACTTGAAGGTTTTGCATTTTATCACAAATATTGTGGTTAGCAAGAGTCGCCACCGACTTTACTTTTATCCAAAAGGAAATGTGAAAAAGCACAGGAAAGACCTTTGAGATTATTTCTTGAGTTCGGGGGGTAGATTATGAAAAGGGAAGGTATTAGCACCCCTTTCATCCATGGTTATCCATGGGCTCTTAGTTACTTTCTAGATCACTTGCTTTTGTTTGAAATTATGCTTTGTATGGTTTTTGAAAGTATTTTGTAAATAGGCCATTGTTTAGGCAATCTTTGAATGATTCTCGTTCATAAGAATGTATACAAAGATGTTGATCTTTTGAAAATGTTTTCAAGTTTTGTAAGATGTTTTGAAAGTGTAGGTGTTTGTTTTTTGAAAATAGAAAGGATGTTTGTTTTGAAATGGAGCAAGTAATTAGGAGCAATATACCTACTCAAATGTCTTTCTTTTTCATTTTCTTTTCCTTTGACATTGTTGTCTTACCATCGATTTGGTAAGCAACCCTATCTTTGGATGTAAACGGGACGGGCGTGGGTCATCACATAACCATGATTAGAAATGTTGCAAGGTATCTTAGAATTATTTTTTAGGGACTAAGATCATTTGTAAGGCAACTTAGATAGCGTCATCGAGGGACTATGATCTTATATTTACTTGTTTTTACTAAGATACCTCACATGCGTAATATGGCCGTTTTGTATAAGGAAACCAAGTGGAATAACCCTAGGGGTGCTTGTGTGCAAGTGTATTGTTTTCATGCTTGTTTTTATATTGAATTAGGGTTTTCTAAGCACTGGTTTTAGTCTTTCCATACAAACCCTAATTACTAGCATGTTATATAAAAGCGATAAACTGCGAAATTTAAAGTTACTACGCTATTACAACATTTGTGGGGTGGGGGTGTACAATTTGTAAATGGGGATTGCAAGAATTTAAACCTAATTAGTCTATTACAAACAAGTTTTATTCCTGCAAAGCAAGGATTATGCAACCTAGCATGGATTTGGTTCATGTGTTCATCAAAAATGACTTGTAATTCAAGTGACAAAACCCTAACTTCATATCTTCGATTCTCCCTCCTCAAGAATGATCTCAAGGAGTTCTTGGACATTTTAGAAAGCTTACAATGTGATATACAACCCATATTTGAATTTATTTTGAAGATTCCCCTTTTAAATATATGAAAAAGTGCCATGAAGTTAGGTCAAAATCCTGACCAAATTAGGGCGAAATTTCACTAAGTGTTTAGTTTCATGACCACATGTTCATAAAATTATAACTTGAGATGAAAGAATTTTTGGAAGGAGTTGTGTAAATAAAAGTTGTAGATTTCATGGAGATCTAAAACTTTCATGTTGGAAGTTTCTCTTGAATCATCTTACATCATGGTGAAAAGTTGGCTCAAAGTTATGAAAAAATATGAAATTTCCAACACTTAGAAAAATTTCTAAGTTTAGAAATTTTGACTTTTCAAAATGAAATCTTGATTTTTTTGATTTCTTGATGAATAAGTTTCATATTTTGACATGTTTTTATGAATTGTGATCATTGGTACTTGAATTTGACCAAAAAGTCAAAGTTTGACTTTTCAGTATACAGTTGACTTTTGATCAGTTGACTGCAAAATTCATATGTCAATCCAAAGGACTTGCAATGTTTTGAACCATGTCATTAGGTAAAAATGATTCAATTTGGATCTTGAGATCATGCCTTAAACCAATTGACCATTTTCTAGGTCAAAAATAAAAAATTGCCCTTTTCCAATCAAAACCCTAATTTTGACCATCTTGCTCTTTTGGGGATTTGATCAAATTTCTTGAGGAATTGTGATCCAAACTTGATAAAATGATACATATGAGTCTAAAATGTTGATGTGGATCAAGAATTATGAAGTTTGACTGTAAATTGGCCATAGTTGACTTTTTTTCCCAATACAACTGATTTTTAGGTCAACTGCTCAATTGACTGAGCCAAAATATGATCCAAGGCTTGAAACTTGACATGAGTGATCTTGGGGGTCCATAATGATCCATGAAAGTCACATGGGACATTGGAAGTTCAAAAATCCTTGTTCAAACTTAAACCCTAGTTTTGGTCATCAGTGTTTGAGGAGGTGTCTTGAGCTGATCAAACCCTAGTGCAGTCTTGAGCCTAAGGAGATCTTGTGAGTAAAATCTTGATAAGTGAAAGGGAAAATTTTGGGGTACAACACACTTCGACTATAATTTTAGCGAGATAAAGTAAACAAACGTTTAGAAATAGAGAGAGGGAGGGAGAGAAAGAGGTATAGAGATAGATAGATAGATATATAGATAGAGAGAAACACACACACACACACATAGAGAGAGAGAGAGAGAGAGAAAGAGTTGTAGGCTAGAGGTTAACTCAAAAAGGAATTTCAAATAAATGCATTTTATGACAACCTATTTGATTGGCACATGTTCCTAATTAATAACAATTTTTAAATATAATTGATTGTAAGTTTAAAAAAGGAATTAAAAGATATATAGTCGTTGTACATCATTAAGGCGGTGTCCTAATCGCTTGAGACTCATTTTTGAACTAAGATAATCGATTAGACAAAAGTGTTAATCGATTAGACAAAAGTGCTAATCGATTAGGTATGCCAAGACTTTGCCTACAACTATTTTGATAGTTCGTAATTCATCTGACACAACTTCAAGATGTTTTGGAAGGAATTTTACTTGGTAAAAGCAGTTTAAAAAATATTTTAGTGTGTGCGGGCTTTAACCATGAACTTTTATGACAAAGCTCTTTTGTATTACAATTGTTTGACTCACTACTATATTATAAGGGTCCTAATTACTTTAAGAATTTGTCATATGCTTTCTCTTTTGTATACTTTTGCTTGATTAACTTGAGATGAGGCTTTAGTTGTATTCCATTTGATTGCCATCATCAGATAGTCAAGTCCGTCAAACCCTAATACTTTGGTTTGCATCTTTATCTGCTTAACCGTTTATGCTTGACTTGTCTGAAGACATTAGTTGTAATCATTAAAAGTTGAGTTCCTTGTTGAAAGCATATCACTTTCAAAACAAGGTTCCACATGGAGATGCATCTCTGTAACAAATAAAAATATACATTTCTCTAATCACCCTTTATGTTGTAAATTTTGACATTTTTTTAGAAATACACTGATGTAATAGACCATGTATTATAACTATACTATCATAATAAATTTGTTATCGATTAAACCATACTAATGTAATAACACGAAAATTCCATATATTATAATCAATCAAAAATCGATAATACTATTGAAATAAAAAATTACAAACCATAATACTATCCATAACCCATAATAATACTATCAAATACTACTGGTTATATCGGACCCCTTATACCTTTGTTTCCTCCTATACTAAATATTGTATGTGCCTCAGATAGAATGGTATCTATAGCGGCCCTCTTAGAAGTGCCTTTTAGAAAGTCTCCTCTCTCTATACCTGCTCGCGTAATATTCATAATACAATGACATCCAATTAATACACCAATGACATGATATATCTTAGCTTGATCCTCCCTAATCTCTTTTGATGATCTAGCCTAGGTGGATCTCCGAGAGCATCTAGTGTCATGTAAGAACGTGACACTCTGAAATACCATTGGATGTAGTTGAATGCATTGTTCTATTTGCGAGGAGCTACCACACTTCGTGTTTTATCTAATACCAGGTGATTATAGAAGTCATCATATATCACATCTATATCTCTACGAACCATAGCGGGAGGAGTAGACACGAAAGATTCTCATGGAATACCCTGCATAAGCCTGAACTGGTGCATGACTAACTTAGATAAATGTGGATACATTAGAGTTGACCCATAAAACAACCATCTAGAGTGGAACATTATGTCATCCAAGGGATGAGTTTGAAGGTGATCGTCATACGACCATAAGCGTATATTATCAGTTGTAGTACAGTCAAGAAACACTCTGAAGCGCTTAGTTGACTGATTCTCTTTGAGGGACGGATGTATAAGCAAGTGGTTGATCTTTAGTGTATTCATTAACAAATGACCAACTAGAGATTTGTAGAAAATTATGGAGGATTCATGCCCGAAAAATGGCACAAAGGAGTTATTAGTAATGGCATAGCACATGTGTTATGAAAATGGTACAATAATAGTTGTTGAATCTAAACAAGTTTTAAGGATAAAAAAAGATATAACAAAATCATATTTTTTATTTTATATCTAACATCTAAAGACAAGTTTATTCAAGTTTCATTACTCAAGAAAATCAAAGTAAAACAGGTTTTAAACATGTACGAACAAAAAGGATCAAATGAACTTGAGGACTCAAGTATGCAAAAAATACAACTAGATGACTCATCTTCACTAGAAGACAAATGCAAAGTTCCAAAGTTCAAACATGTGATGACAGATAGACAAACATGATGTCAGTGTTACATTACTAACATGACATAAAGATGATGTAATAAAAATGAAGCTAGAGGACTTAGCCATGGAAAGTGAACTAGATAACACATTTCAGTCAAATACAAATTACACCATTTGCAAGGACGAATGATGTCCTCCCTTCACCATTGATTGGACATAAAGCTTATTGACACATCAAATCAAGCCTTTATCAGGAAGAAATTAAGAGGACTCATTTTTATGAAAGAAATATTACAAACATGTGACTAAAATGTGAGGACTTTTCACCATCACTTTTGCCTATAAATATAAACCACTTCTTTGAGAAAAGGTGTGGGATTACACTTGAGAAAAATACTAATAAGATTCATTATCATTCAAAAGAGGAAAGTATTATTTTTCATTCAAACACCATAATATGCATATTATCAAAGATACCCAACTCAATCTCTCACTACCATATGGTGAAGTTGTAAAGAATATTTGAAATAATTATCTCTATAAATTGTATATCTTCAAGCAATATAAAAAAGTCCTGGTAATTTTTTGCAAGTTTACTGAAAGCTATACCAATCAATTTTTTAAGGTTGGCGAGACTAAGAAAATACATAGTTGAAAGGTTCTCACTTGGAAGAACATCTTCTCTTTCAAGCATCAGTAAAAAACTCTCACACAATGTTAGGACTAGACTAACCACATTGGGGAACCAGTATAAATTTTGTGTGTATCTCTTCTAAACTCTTCTCCTTTAAATACTATTATATTGTAAACAAATCACACACAAATAAGAACACTTATTAAATTGATCTACTAACATTTGATTGTTAATGAATTCGTAAGACTCTGATTAATAGACTTAAGAAAAAGAACAATAAAATTTAGAAGCTCGCAATTCAACCCACATTCTCATGACATATCTAATTACTTCAATAGTAAAGGATGCAAATATATTACCATAAACGACGTGCATTTGGCTGTCATCTATTTGGTCTTCCAAAGACAATCTTCAGATAACTTTGAGTATAGGTAAACCAAATAAGAGGCCCCATAGTTGTATCCATGACTCTGCTCTAAGTCAATGAAGTATTATAGGTAAACTACATCGACGTGATAAGAAATCTTGTCCACAAATATGGATGTGTCAACCAAGTACATGAGGTATGACCTCAATGCACATGCTCTATAATATATAACATGTGCATCATCACCATTGGCCTCCACTATCGCAACCAGGTGGTATGCATACAAGTTCTCTTGGAATCCAAATCTAGCATGACAAACACTCATCTCTCAAATAGTTTACAATCATCTCCAATGCATTAGGTATAGTCATCCAGGAGTGGTATAATAATCTTCCCTGATGAAAGATGTAGCAAATATGATATATCATCTAGTGTGATGGACATCTCATCACGTGGAAGATGAAAATATGACGTCTCAGAGTGTCATCTCTCAACGAACTTTGACATTATACCAACGGATTCAAGAAGGAGTGCATCAATAATAGTGAAATATACCAGAAGGATTTCACAGTTGCGTAATTTTTTTTTATATTCTTGTTTGAAGATCTGTAGTATGGTTCTTGAAAAATAAACAAAAAGACCACATCATCCCTGAATGATTGTTCAAAGAATGTATTTTTTTAAATCATTTGTGACATTGCTCACTATGAATAATATATTTCATTGAAGGATTGCTCGTCTATTTTTTTTTTATATATCATTCTTTATGATGATTGAGCAATTTTTCCAAAAGAACTAATATTTTAATATTAAATTTCTTTGACGAATTATATTTTTTGTTGATCGTTGTTGATAAAGAATTTTGGTTTAGTTCTAGAAGAATCAAACAATTAAGAATATACTTTCAATAATATCTTGAAAGATTAGTCATATTTGTGAATCATATTTTTTTCCATAAAAAATAATATATTAAAAGTTTCATATTGGATTATATTATATTCTTATAAGTGAACAAACTATTTATGATTTTTTTTGAAAAAAAAATATTTTTGCTTATTACTTTTTCTTTTTGGTGCTAAGATTATGATTTTTACTGTTATAAGTTATAGTGTAGTAATTTGACCTTATAATGATGTTGTTGTACCCCAAAATTTTCCCTCTCATTTATCAAGCATTTTCTCACAAAATCTCCCTTAGTTCAAGACTGCATAAGGGTTGATCAGCTCAAGACACCTCCTTAAGCACTGATGCTTGAAATTAGGGTTTGAGATTGCAAAAGGATAATTGAACTTTTAATGCCTCATATGACTTTCATGGATCATTATCGACCCCCAAGATTTCTCATGTCAAGTTTCAAGTCTTGGATCACATTTTTGCTCAGTCAATTGATCAATTGACCTAAAAATCAGCTGTATTGAGGGAAAAGTCAATTGTGGTCAATTTACAGTCAAACTTCATAATTTTTGATCGATATCAACATTTTGAACTCATATATGTCATTTTATCAAATTTGGACCATAATTCCTCAAGAAATTTGATCAAATCATCAAAGGGGCAAAATGGTCAAAATTAGAGTTTTGAATGAGAAAGGGCAATTTCTGATTTTTTACCTAGCAAATGGTTAATTGGTTTGAGAAATGATATCAAGAGTTCAATTGCATCAATTTGACCTAATTGCATGACTCAAAACATCCCTCAAGATCAATTGATTAATAGTTGATTTTCAGTCAACTGATCAAAAGTCAACTGTACACTGAAAAGTCAAACTTTGACTTTTTCGTCAAAATCAAATGTCAAAGATCACAATTCATCAAAATATGTCAAAATATGAAACTTGTTCATCAAGAAATCAAAAAGTCAAGATTTCATTTTGAAAAGTCAAAGTTTCCAAACTTAGAAATTTTTCTAAGTGTTGAAAACTTCATATTTTTTCACAACTTTGAGCCAACTTTTCACCATAATGCAAGATGATTCAAAAGAAACTTTAAATATTAAAGTTGTAGATATCCATGAGATCTAAAACATTGCTTTACACAACTCCTCCTATAAATTCTTGGATCTCAAGTTATTAATCCATGAAGTCATGGTCATGAAACTAAAACACTTAGAGAAATTTTGAGCATCTTTGGTCAGGATTTTGACCTAACTTCTGAGCCAAGTTTCATATAGTTCCATTTGGATTTTGCAAAAGTGATTCAAAGAGGGGTTTTAGATAACATTACAAGCTTTCCAAAATGTCCAATAACTCCTTGAGATTATTTGTGAGCAAGGATAATCGAAGGCCATAAGTTAGGGTTTCAAGTTGTTTTGCAAGGCAAAATTTGTGATGCAACATGAACCAAATCCATAGCCATGCTGCATAATCTTCACTTTGCAGGCATCAAACTTGTTTGTAACTCCTTAATTTAATGTTTACACAATTGATTGATTAATTGTCCAATTGATTCAAGCATTGTCCAAAGCATTTTTTCCATTTTAGGGAGAAAGTCACCATTTCCATTCTTGTAAAGCAAGTTTTATGCACAAAGTCAGCTTCTTGAGCTCCTAACTTGTTCTCTTTAAGTACACTCCATCCACAAAGTTATAAGAAAGCTTGTTAAAAGTCCAAACGCTCTATAATAGCAAGTACAAAGCCATGGAAACTTGTTTTGTAAAAAAAAATCACATGTTGAGCTTAAACATATAAATTCAAATTCTGACTTGTTGTAGCACACAAAACTGTTAGAACAATGTTTGAATCTAGTACCCTATATTTAAGTTTTGATGATAACAAAGTGAAAAGATATAGTAGTTAAATATTTTATGATTGAATTATATGCTGCCTAAAATTACTATGCTCTGACTTGCAGATATGCTGATTAAAATAAGCAAGATCACGTTTTCAGCATCAGAATATGAGTTTGCACATCAGCATCAGAAGTTGCTGAATCAGAACGTCAAGATCAGATGATCAACGCTTGCACATGCTGAAGCTTGATGAACAGAACTGCGCGTAAAACACTCTGATACAGAAACAAATTAGTTCATCAGCAGCGAAGCAGAATCAGAATGAGCCAAGCCAGATCGTGCATTGAAGAAGCAACGGTACTGTGCATTGAAAGCTAATCAATACCAACGGCATCATTCTAGACAAGATCTGCTCAAAAAGGAAAGCTTGTTAATAGCATTGAATCAAGAATATTTGCTTCAACGTTCATCTTCTCAAAGTGCTATATAAACCAAGCTTTGAAGATTATCACGGCTAATGCTTCCAAACTCTCTACACGCAAAAAGCTGAACAATAATCTTCACTCTACAAGTTTTGCTAAACCAACAAACTCTGATACTTTATTAGCGTTTAGCATCCTAGTATTCTAAGCTTCATTTGTGTAAACATCACAGTTGTGATATAGTTTTGTAGAAACATTCATACACATTTGCTTATACCTTTGTAAGAAAGTGTTGCCTTGACAAACCGGATTGTGGTTTGAATCAAGAAGGTTTTAGCAGTTGCTAAAGCAGATTTGTATTCAGTTGAATATAGTGAATTAAGACCTCGTTGGAGAGAGGCGAAATCACCTTGAACGGGTGGACTGGAGTAGTTTGAGATCAAACGAACCAGGATAAAAATACCTTGTCATTTGCTTTAAGATTCCAGTTTTACAATTCAACCCCCCCTTCTTGTGTTTTTCACCCCTTCAATTGGCATCAGAGCGCCTGGTTCTGAGCTAAAACACTTAACCGTGTCAGTACAAGATCCAGCGTCAGAAAAACACAATGGCAGGAAACAACTCTCATTTCAGCAATGACACCAATGAGGACAGAGACAGATTCAGCGGCAAACCTCCAGTCTTTGATGGAGAAAACTTTGACTACTGGAAAGACAGAATTGAAAGCTTCTTTCTAGCACATGATGCTGATCTGTGGGATATGGTGACAGATGGATACACGCACCCTGTTAATGCAACTGGTCAGAAGATTGATAGAAAATCAATGACTGATCAACAAAAGCGTGATTTCAAGAATCACCATAAGGCCAGAACCATCCTCCTCAGTGCTATCTCCTATACTGAGTATGAGAAGATCTCCAACAGAGACACAGCTAAGAACATCTTTTATTCTCTTAGAATGACGCATGAGGGCAACGTTCAAGTCAAAGAAACAAAAGCTCTGGCGCTCATTCAGAAGTATGAGGCGTTTAAAATGGAAGAATCTGAATCCATTGAAACTATGTTCTCCAGATTCCAGATTCTGGTAGCTGGTCTCAAAGTTCTGGACAAGGGATACTCTACTGCTGACCATGTCAAGAAGATAATCAGAAGTTTACCCAAGCAGTGGAGGCCTATGGTTACCGCTCTGAAGCTGGCGAAAGATCTCAACAAAATCACTCTGGAGGAACTTATAAGCTCCCTCAGAAGTCATGAGATAGAGCTGGAAGCTGACGAGCCTCAGAAGCAAGGTAAGCCTATAGCTTTAAAATCTAACAGAAAATCTGAATCTAAAGTTTTGCAGGCAGTTGAAGAAACATCTGATGGATCCTCATCAGAAGAAGACGAGCTTTCTCTTCTCTCCAGAAGAGTAAATCAACTGTGGAAGCAAAGACAAAGGAAGTTCAGGAATCCCAGAAGATCTGATCAGAACGAGTCTTCTTCCAGACACAGAAGGACAGATTCTTCCTCTGGATACAGAAGATCTGAAGGCTCCTCAGGTAGCAAGAAGCCAAATACAAAAGACATCATCTGCTACGAGTGCAATGAGCAAGGACACTACAAGAGTGATTGTCCAAAGCTTCAGAGGGAAAAGCCCAAAAAGAGGTTTGGAAGAGAGAAGAAGAAAAGTCTCATGGCCACATGGGATGACTCTGACTCGTCTGAAGCTGACTCAGAATCAGATGATGAAAGGGCGAACATAGCGCTTATGGCTAACATTCCAGATGACAGTGAAGCTTCTGAATCAGACTCAGAATCAGACACAGAAGAGGTATTCCCTAACTTCGCTGTTAATTTTACAAAGGCTGAACTTGCTGAAAGCCTAAATGAAATTCTGGAACGTTATCAGCAGATTAGAGCTAAATTCAGAGACCTGAAAAGGACTCTTGAATCTGACTCTAATAAGTCTGAGAGTCTCAAATTGGAA
Organism: Vicia faba; assembly: GCA_948472305.1. Lineage (NCBI taxonomy): Eukaryota > Viridiplantae > Streptophyta > Magnoliopsida > Fabales > Fabaceae > Vicia > Vicia faba. Next base: position 1,071,486,647 of record OX451737.1, on the reverse strand, counting down.
AACTCTGAGCTGAGAGATAAAATTTTAAAATTAGAAAACTCTTTACAAAACTCTCAGAAGGAACCAATTGCTGAAACTCCCAGCAACGCTGATGAGATCATTAAGGAGTATGATCATAGTTTCCAGAAGTTCCTTGCTAAAAGCATAGATAGAAGCAGAATGGCTTCAATGATCTATGGAGTTAGCAGAAACGGCAGGAAAGGAATAGGATACCTAGGTAAGGTTCCTACACCTAAAAATGTCATGGATTTAGTTATTAAACACACTCCTCTAAATTCACACTTTGTGTATGGTCACACACATGACATCAAATATACTAGTAGTAATCACTTTGTGAAACCAAAATTCAACCAAAGTTTTGGTAAAACTAACAAATCAGGACCCAAGAAGATCTGGGTACCTAAGGATAAAATAATACATGTTGCAGATATCTTTAGCAGCAAGTCAGAAACACCAGTCATGGTACCTGGACTCTGGCTGCTCACGTCACATGACGGGAAGAAGGCATATGTTCCAAAGCCTGGAACTTAAGCCTGGAGGCCACGTTGGCTTTGGAGGCAATCAGAGGGGAAAGATAATTGGCTCTGGAACTGTAGGTAACGGAAATCTTCCCTCTATTAATAATGTTCTGCTTGTTGATGGATTGATGCATAACCTGTTATCCATAAGTCAATTAAGTGATAACGGTTATGATATAATCTTTAATCAAAAATCATGTAAAGCTGTTAGTCAGAAAGATGGGACTATCCTATTTAATGGTAAGAGGAAAAACAACATTTACAAAATCAAACTTTCTGAACTTAAGAGTCAGAACGTAAAATGTCTTCTGTCTGTTAACAACGAGCAATGGATCTGGCACAGAAGATTGGGACATGTTAGTATGAGAAGAATATCTCAGATTAACAAACTCAATCTGGTCAGAGGACTTCCAAATTTGAAGTTCAATTCAGATGCTCTGTGTGAAGCATGTCAGAAAGGCAAATTTGCAAAACCCTCTTTTAAATCCAAAAATGTTGTTTCTACCTCTAAGCCATTAGAACTTCTGCACATTGACTTATTTGGACCAGTTAAAACTGCTTCTGTCAGTGGCAAGAAGTATGGGTTAGTAATCGTAGATGACTATAGCAGATGGACATGGGTAAAGTTCTTAAGACACAAGGACGAGTCACACTCTGTGTTTGTTACCTTCTGTAACCAAGTTCAGAATGAAAAAGATCTTAGAATCGTTAAAGTCAGAAGTGATCATGGTGGAGAATTTGAAAATAAAGATTTTGAGTCATTCTTTAATGACAAAGGCATTCTGCATGATTTCTCTTGTCCTAGAACTCCCCAACAAAATGGAGTTGTAGAACGAAAGAACAGAACATTGCAAGAAATGGCCAGAACCATGATCAACGAGACAAACGTTGCTAAGACTTTCTGGGCAGAGGCAATAAACACAGCGTGCTACATTCAGAATAGAATCTCAATAAGACCTATTCTGGAAAAGACTCCATATGAATTGTGGAAGAACAGAAAGCCCAACATTTCGTATTTTCATCCATTTGGATGTACTTGCTATATGTTAAATACTAAGAATTATTTGAACAAGTTTGATTCTAAGGCACAGAAGTGTATTATGTTAGGATACTCTGAACGCTCAAGAGGGTACAGAGTATACAATACAGAAACACAGATTGTGGAAGAATCAATCAGTGTTCGTTTTGATGACAAGCTTGACTCTGAAAAGTCAAAGCAGAATGAAAATCTTGCAGGTATAGAAATTGAATTTGCAGGTTCTGAAGACAGGTCATCAGAAGCTCTCAACACAGACACTCCTTCAACGTCTGAAAGAAGCAATGCTAGAAATCCTACAACTGCTGCTGAACAACCTCAGAAGAGATTACCCAGAAGCAGTTTGGATCACCCAGAAGAGACTATCCTAGGAAGAAAGGAAGATCCAATCAGAACAAGAGCAAGCTTCAGAAACTCTGAAGAAACTCTGATGGGACTTGTGTCTCTGATTGAACCTTCTTCTATTGATGAAGCACTTCTGGACAATGACTGGATTCTGGCAATGCAAGAAGAGCTGAATCAATTCACCAGAAACGACGTATGGGATCTCGTTCCAAGACCAAAAGGATTCAACGTCATTGGAACAAGATGGGTGTTCAGAAACAAGCTTAATGAACAAGGTGAAGTCGTCAGAAACAAGGCACGACTGGTTGCACAAGGTTATAGTCAGCAAGAGGGGATAGACTATACAGAAACCTTTGCCCCAGTCGCCAGGTTAGAATCTATCAGACTTTTAATCTCATTTGCTGTTAATAGAGGCATCACTCTGTATCAGATGGATGTCAAAAGTGCATTCTTAAATGGTTATATAGAAGAAGAAGTGTATGTTCACCAACCCCCAGGTTTTGAAAATACAAAACATCCAGAACATGTTTTCAAACTGAAAAAGTCACTGTATGGTCTGAAACAAGCTCCCAGAGCTTGGTATGAAAGGCTAAGTAACTTTCTGCTTGAAAATGAGTTCACCAGAGGGAAAGTGGACACCACTCTATTCTGTAAAACAGTTAAGAGTGACATTTTAGTCTGTCAAATTTATGTTGATGATATAATCTTTGGATCTACTAATCCTTCTCTTGGAAGAAAATTTGCTAAGTGTATGCAGGCAGAATTTGAGATGAGCCTCATGGGGGAACTGAAGTTCTTTCTAGGAATTCAGATCAATCAAACTCCAGAGGGAACTTACATTCATCAGAGCAAATACATCAGAGATCTTCTGAAGAAATTTGACCTCTCAGAATGTAAGCCATCAAAGATTCCAATGCATCCCACGTGCATTCTGGAAAGAGAAGAGGTAAGCAAAAGCGTAGAACAGAAAGTCTACAGAGGTATGATTGGTTCTCTCCTTTATCTGACTGCTTCAAGACCTGATATTTTATTCAGCGTATGTATTTGTGCTAGATTCCAATCAGATCCTAGAGAATCTCACTTAACAGCTGTTAAGCGAATTTTCAAGTATCTGAAAGGTACTACTAATCTGGGTTTGTTTTATAGAAAATCTAGTGATTACAGTTTAGTAGGCTACTGCGACGCTGATTTTGCTGGAGACAGAGTGGAACGAAAAAGTACTTCTGGAAGCTGCCAGTTTCTGGGAGAAAATCTGATCTCGTGGTCCAGCAAAAGGCAATCAACTATTGCTCTGTCAACAGAAGAAGCTGAGTACATAGCAGCAGCTGGATGTAGCACACAGATGCTCTGGATGAAAAGTGAGCTTGAAGACTTCCAGATTTTTGAGAGTAACATTCCTATTCTTTGTGATAATACTTCTGCTATTTGCTTAAGTAAGAATCCTATTTTACATTCTAGAGCTAAGCATATAGAAATAAAACATCATTTCATTAGGGACTATATTCAGAAAGGTATTTTAAACTTGAAATTTATAGATACAGACCATCAATGGGCTGATATCTTTACAAAACCCCTTTCAGAAGATAGGTTTAATTTCATTCTGAAACATCTCAGCATGAAAGTATGCCCAGAATGAAAATGCTTTAATTCCATATTCTTATCTTTCAGAATGTATTTATATTACTGTGAACTTCTGATCAATCTTCTTTCAGAAAGTTAGGACATGCAGATTGTATCAGAGGCAAGTCTAAAGATCTGAGAGTCTAATCTCAAATACAGACGTGCTGATCACTACATCAAACAAGTGTCATCCAATCATCAGCAAATCCCTGAAGCAGAACGCGTGCACGTTTCTGAGAAGGCAAAGCGCTGATTGGCTGCATTGAGACACATGTCTGGTAACCGTTTTTAAGTATCTTTCTCAAATCCCCCAAAATCAGCAAGCATTAAATGCAAAAGTAATCACGCTTGTTAATGGCAATCATTATTTTTTTCTCTCTCTTAAAAACGTTTTATTTTTCAAAATAATTTTTGAAAAACCTATTTAAGCACATTACTCCTCATGTTTATTCTTTACGCTTACTCATAATCTCTCAAGTATTTTCTGCATATCTCCTTCAAAACCCTAGCTTTTCTCAAATCACTCTCAAGCTTTTTGTGTGAGAACAATGGCATCCTCCAGCATTTCTGCAGGAAATCAGAAGAAAGAAACCTCTGAGCAATATCAAGCGCCTACCAGAACTCTTCTCACACCGGTCAAGAATCTTGAGGTTCTCTCTGAATTAATCATCGATTTCGAAAGTTTGAAGGATAATGGATTTGACCTAACTGCGGAAGTCAAAGCTCAAAAGTGGGAGAGGTACTTTGATAGATTGGTTGGACCAACCTTCCCAGAGCTTGTCAAAGAATTTTGGATTCACGCCAAGATTGATAAACATCTAGTCATCTCTTCTGTTATGGGAAAGAAGATAGTAATTTCTGAAGACCTCATTGCTAGGTTAATAGGTCAAAGTGGTGGTGGAGTCCGTTGTGTGGACATGGCTGATAGGTGCCCTGATATAGGTGTGGTAGCAAACTGCATTTTCACTCTTGGTTTTCCCAGCAGCAAAATCAAGGATCTGAAGGATCACTGCAGAGTGTGGGCCAAGATTGTTCTAGGCTGTTTCAATCACAGGAAGCCAACAAGCTCTCCTGACTATATAAACGTGGATCAGCAATTTCTGATCTACTTTATTGATCAGAGGGTGAAGATCAATTTGGCACACTTCCTGTTCAATCATCTGAAGACTAGTGTGAAAGAGACTAGAGAAGAAGACAAGACTCTTCAGGAAGAGAATCCAGCAGAAGATGTAGCTGAAAGTTCTGAGAAGCTTCCTCCTGCTGAAAGTTCTCAAGCTGCCTTGGACAGGCAGGCTCTGGAAGAATTAAGGCTGAATGACTTGCGTCTACAGCAGCGGATGGAAGAGAATGATCAGAAGATGGAAGCAAGAATGAATGTCCAGGACAGCAAGATTGATACTGTTGTCACCATGGTTCAGAAGCAGAATGCAACTTCTGAAAAGATTCAAGCAATGCTGGAAAGCCTGTTCTCACGCATGCCCCCACAACCTTGAAATTTTTTTTATGCATGACATTCTCTATATTTTTCTTCATTTTCTGATGTACTTTTGACTATGTTTTGACCGTGCTTGTGTAATGTTCTTTGCTATGAACTATTTTTAATATAATTTGTTTTTCTGATCTAAATTGTTTTAGCACATCACTAACACTTTTTGATTGCTGACAAAAAGGGGGAGAACAAGAATGATATTTAAAATCAATAACGGCTAACTAGACAGAAATTCTCAAACATTCTAACTCTATTACTTGAAATGTTTTTCTGTTTTGTTGTTAAGTCTACAGGCACAAGGAAGCTCTGAACACTATGAAGACTAAGAACTAGAAGCTCTGATCAAAATATAAAAGCTCATGTTGCTCTGATCAAATATGAAGTTCTGATATATGAAGATCTGATCGACCTAACACTCTGATCCGAAGCAAAGTTCTGACAGGAAAAGCTCTGAAGCTCTGCTTTCTGATAAGTCAAAGACTTATAATCTGATGCTCAAAGATAGAAAAAGATCTGACTCCGAAGAACACACATATCAAAGGGAAGTAACAAACTCAGGGGGAGTATCTCTTAACTCTGACTTCTCCGTACTTCTTATTCTGATACATAGATCTGATAACTTTTCACGTTATTTTTCATTTAAAATATCTAGTTTTTGTCATCATCAAAAAGGGGGAGATTGTTAGAACAATGTTTGAATCTAGTACCCTATATTTAAGTTTTGATGATAACAAAGTGAAAAGATATAGTAGTTAAATATTTTATGATTGAATTATATGCTGCCTAAAATTACTATGCTCTGACTTGCAGATATGCTGATTAAAATAAGCAAGATCACGTTTTCAGCATCAGAATATGAGTTTGCACATCAGCATCAGAAGTTGCTGAATCAGAACGTCAAGATCAGATGATCAACGCTTGCACATGCTGAAGCTTGATGAACAGAACTGCGCGTAAAACACTCTGATACAGAAACAAATTAGTTCATCAGCAGCGAAGCAGAATCAGAATGAGCCAAGCCAGATCGTGCATTGAAGAAGCAACGGTACTGTGCATTGAAAGCTAATCAATACCAACGGCATCATTCTAGACAAGATCTGCTCAAAAAGGAAAGCTTGTTAATAGCATTGAATCAAGAATATTTGCTTCAACGTTCATCTTCTCAAAGTGCTATATAAACCAAGCTTTGAAGATTATCACGGCTAATGCTTCCAAACTCTCTACACGCAAAAAGCTGAACAATAATCTTCACTCTACAAGTTTTGCTAAACCAACAAACTTTGATACTTTATTAGCGTTTAGCATCCTAGTATTCTAAGCTTCATTTGTGTAAACATCACAGTTGTGATATAGTTTTGTAGAAACATTCATACACATTTGCTTATACCTTTGTAAGAAAGTGTTGCCTTGACAAACCGGATTGTGGTTTGAATCAAGAAGGTTTTAGCAGTTGCTAAAGCAGATTTGTATTCAGTTGAATATAGTGAATTAAGACCTCGTTGGAGAGAGGCGAAATCACCTTGAACGGGTGGACTGGAGTAGTTTGAGATCAAACGAACCAGGATAAAAATACCTTGTCATTTGCTTTAAGATTCCAGTTTTACAATTCAACCCCCCCTTCTTGTGTTTTTCACCCCTTCAAAAACCTTTTGCTTATAAATAGAGATACTATTTGCAAGAGAACACACGTATTATTAAGCCCTAAAACACACAAGAACTCAGAACTGTATCATCAATCACCATTGTTGCACATTCTGACCAAAAACTTGAAACTCACATTTCCCTCGTGTGTTTCCAAGCCTGTTGGTTCCTAAAGCTTCTAAACATCAAATACAACTCATCCCTGACCCTGTTTCATAACTGTAACACCTCCACCATCAAGTTCCATTTTCAAAAATAGGGGTCTGCAAGTGGACTTCTCTAGAACTCCTCAGCCACTTTCAGCTCAAACCAAGCATCACATTAGCTTCCTGGGAACTTGAGGAAGCTAACCCAATCACTAGGACTCATTAAAAGCTGCTCAAACTCAAAACACGATACCCTCTTGCAAGGTGAGTATTCTGACTTTTGAACTCTTCATATAGGCATCATTTGGTTTCCATTTGTGAAGATAAAATGTAGACATCATAGTTCTGAAACTAACCATGTCCTTAGAATTCATTTATGTTGCCTGAGTAGTGAGAATTTTAGAGTTGAATTTTTTGAAAAAATTAGGTCGATTTGGTACCATTCAAAATTCATGCTCATTTTTTATTTATAGCTTTAGTTATTTATATGACTGAATTCGTGATGAAATTTGGAGCAAGCTTCATGTTTATACTTTTGCAAATGGTTGAGAAATGAAAGGGATAGCAATTTCAAAAAAAAAATCATGTTGAATGGTCTGGCGCGAGGTTGAGATGATACAGGCCTAGGAATGTGTTTCAAATATATATCCTTGGTTTTGTATTAATAAACGGATGTGACTATAGGGACCTGGGTTCGAGCCCCAGTGGTACCGTTTTACTTTTTCATGTTTTATTTTTACAGATCCTGTGGAGGCAGTTTCTACACGCGTATGGTACACTCTTCAATCATCACCATCTGATCATGATGCAAGGCAGATCCAACACTCCTGGAAGCGGTCCCCATGGTGAACCTCAAAGGGCCTCCCCCACTGGATTATAAAATAAGTGCTTCGGCCTCCTTGATCCGGGATTTTCCATTTGTTTGTTTTTGCTATGTTGCACCCCCCTGATTACTTATCCATGCGCAGGCCTATTCACTTTTTTATTATTATTTCTAAGTCACACAAAAAAAATCTGACTTACATACATACACCCTTAGGGTAAACCCACTTTGTTGCCTTACCAAAATGGCCATATTATACATGTGAGGTATCTTAGCAAAAGCAAATCAATATACAAGATCATAGTCCCTCGATGACGCTATCAAAGTTTCCTTTCAAAAATGATCTTAGTCCCTTAAAGAAAATGCTAAGATATCTTACAACATTGTTAATCATGGCTATACGATGACCCTTTCCTGTCCCTTTTACATCTAAATATAGGGTTACTTACCAAATCAATGGTAAGATAACAATGTCAAAGGAAAAAGGAAATAAACATGAAAGACTTTGGAGTAGGTAGAACGTTCCTAGTTGCTTGCTCATTTTCAAACCAAAAACATCATTGCTATTTTAAAAACAAACACCAACACTTTCAAAAAACATCTTTCAAACTTGAAAACATTTTCAAAGGATCAACACTTTGTATACATTCTTACGAATGAGAAACATTACAAAGTTTGCCTAAACGATGGCACCTTTTCAAAATACTTTCAAAAACCACACAAAGCACATTTTCAAACAAAAGCAAGTGATGTAGCAAGTAACTAAGAGCCCATATATAACTACGGATGAAAAGGGTGCTAATACCTTCCCTTTTCATAATCTACCCCCCCCCCCCCCGAACTCAAGAAAACATCTCAAAGGTATTTCCTGTTCTTTTCAACCTTTCCTTTTGGATAAAATAAAAGTCAGCGGCGACTCTTGCTAACTGCAACATTTGCGATCAAACGCAAAACACCAAGTCAGTTCTCCCACCGCGTTACAGAACTGGCGACTCTGCTGGGGATTATTTTAAAAGTGGGGTTACCTTAGGGCTAGATCATATTTACTTGCTTTCCTTGTTTGACTTGCATGCTTTACATTATGGTTCCTTGTTTGGGCTTACTAAAGATCCTACACCCGTATTTGGGGCACCTTTTTTTAGGTAAGTAGCAATAAACTGTAAGGGAACTGTGCGGGATATACCGACATGGTTAAAACATTAGCTACGTTGATGCGATACTTTGGTGTGTACCGGTAGCCCTTGAGTAATTAAAGAGAATACAGGGCCGCTGCGTGGTGTCATAAAGCGTCAACTGACCTTAGCACCTTAATTGACCAACTTGGATTTTAGGACGTAGTGAGATAGTCGTCTTTGGTGTAAACCCAAAGTCGGTTGATACTCGATGCTACACTCATTGAGGTTTGATCCTTGAGTTTTTTTGGTGGCAAGTCAATTGTCTACCGGAACAAGATTTGGGGGAAAGACCGGTGATATTGAGACCCCTTAGAACCCGGTTACTATATTCAGGACAAGTTGAACCAACCCAACTTCAAGAGGGTATCACCTTAAAATCCATGCAAGCCTTAAACCTAAGGTCTCTGTGTGATTTTCTTGTGCTTGCTATATCTTCTATATCTAAGCATAATCATGACATCATAACATAACATATCACACTAACCATTTCAAGGATTCTTAGGGTTTATTTTTGTCTTGTTTTGTAGGACATGGCTCTCGCCCGCAGATTCACTATCCAAGTCAGTCTGGTAAAAGTACCTCCTCGGCTTAAGGATTTGGTATCAAGGGTTCCCGAAAGCTCTCCATTCACTGAAAGACATGGAAGACTTCTCAGCTTGGTCACTTCAAAGCCTGATGAAGAAATGTTAAAAGTGCTCTTTCAGTTCTTTGACCCTCTACATCATTGCTTCACTTTTCCGGATTACCAGTTAGTGCCTACTATGGAGGAGTTTTCTCTGCTGTTGGGGTTGCCTATCCTTAATGAGGTACCTTTCAATGGTATGGAAAGAGACCCTAAACCTGAAGATATTGCCAAATATCTATCCTTACAACGGTCTGACGTAGTAGCAAATTGGGAAACCAGGAGAGGTGTTAAGGGTTTTTTGGATAAGTTCTTGTTTGAGAAAGCTCATCATTTTTGTGATACCTTGGACTTACAAGCTTTTGAATAGGTGTTAGCCCTTCTCATCTATGGTTTGGTACTGTTTCCTAATCTGGACTAGCTCATAGACATGAATGCGGTTAAGTTTTTCCTGTCACGTAATCTGGTACCTACTTTGCTTGGAGATATCCTACATTCGTTGCATACTCGCACTGTAAAAAGAAGAGGAACCCTTATGTGTTGCACACCTATTTTGGCTAGGTGTTTTTTTCTCACCTACCCCGATCCGTCTTGAAGAATGAGCAGGGTTTGAGATGGTCTCATAGGCTAATGACTCTTACACATTCAGGCATTCATTGGTGTCCCCGATTCTCGGAGAATGTTATCATCATTGATCGATGCGGAGAATTCCCTAATGTCCCTATCTTAGGCATTAGGGGATGAATCACTTACAATCCTTGTTTGGCACTACGACAGTTTGTATATGCAAGAAGGGATGGTCCTCATGATGCGCTTATTCAAGGAATCATCTTCGACTACGAGAATGATGCTCAGGATTACCGCAAAAGGTTCATGCAAGCTTGGGGCATGGTACATAGAGTTAATAGCGAGACATTGGGGCATAAGAATTCCATCGCTCTTGAGCCTTATCTCAAATGGGTACAAGTTCATGCTCAAAGTCTTATGATGCCTTACCCCTCCATTCTCCCAGTTATCATAGAGCCTGTTGTGGAAGGAGATATCCTATACACTATCCTTCATCCTGACATGCCCACCTCTCTCGAAGGCTTGCAAAGGGATTAGATACAGCTTAAGGGGGAGCGAGACACTTTCGAGGCCCAATTCTACGCCAGCAAGAAGAAGGTTCTGGAAATCACCAAGAAGCTTCATGAGGAGCAGAGTCTGAACACCTACATTGCACCGAAGAGGATGCGTTCAACTTTTTTATCTTAGAGTTTTTGTATTTCTTTGTAAGCCCAAAGAGGCATGATGTACTCAAAATTTGATTTATTAATATAACGTGTGTTCCTTTTTGGTCTAAAGCAAATTTAAGTCTCTAATTTCCTTGAAATCATTTTCATATGCATCTCCATTCATCATAACACAAACAAGTTTCTTACCACAAGTCTCCTTATCTTTCCACTGTTTATTTCAATAAGATGGATCTTGAGCAGACAGTAAAAGATCTTCAGGCGCAGAATGCTCAGTTTCAATAAATGTTCTTGACTTTGGCAAAAGGGAAAGAGGATTTGAAAACTTTGCTGATCAAAGAAAAGAAGAAGAAAGCAAAGAAATCAACCGGTGTTTTGAATCTAGGAAGAAGGTTCTCAGGGCCAGTCAGGCGGACCCTAGACTTCGCAACATCATCAGGTGAAAAGGATAATCAAGAAGGGAAAAACAAGGAAGTGATTGCCCATCCAGAATCTGAAGAGGAAGAAGAAAATGATTACTCTGAAGAGCAGTATCCTCCGCCTGACAAAAAATACAAACATCTGGAAGAGCGTCTAAGTGCAATGGAGATTCGGAAAGTGCCCAGGCTAGACTTTCAAGAGTTGGGTTTGGTGTCTGGGATTGTTATTCAACCAAAGTTCAAGGCACCAGTGTTTTCTAAATACAACGGGGTTTCATGTTCCAAGATGCACCTCCGATCTTATGTGAGGAAGATACAGCCTCACACTGCCGACAAAGATTTATGGGTCCACTTATTTCAGGATAGTCTATCTAGAACTCAGCTGGATTTGTTATATCAACTGGAAAGGGACAATGTCCATAATTGGGAAGACCTGGCCGCTGCTTTTTATAAACAGTATCAGTATAACGTAGACCTTTCTCCCACCTGTACTCAACTCCAGAGTATGGCTATGGGTTCAAGCGAAGGTTTCAAAGACTACGCTCAGAAGTGGAGGGACTTAGCAGGAACTCCAGCCTCCCCTATTTGACAGAGAACTAGTGGACATGTTTCTGGGTACCTTGTCCGGTCCTTTCTTTAATCATCTAATTAGAAGCTCCTCAGCCGACTTCACTGAATTAATCTTGACTGGGGAAAGAGTGGAAGCTGGGATTAAGACTGGGAAAATCCAAAAGGATGCATCCTCCAGTGTCGTGAGAAAACCATTTATTAGGAAGAAAGAGGTTGGTGTTGTGTACCCTCGAAGGAATCAGGATAGAACTACGCCATCCAATGGTAGGGGCCATCATGATCCCTAAGCCTGCACCTACCCAACAAAGGAACAACCATCCTAGAATGGAAATACAAGTAAGACAATTTACCCGGATAAATATGATGTTGTCTCAAGTCCTGCCACATTTGTTGAGATCTAATCTGGTAACTTTGAAAGAAGCCCTGAAGAATCCCAACACCACCTCTCCTCATTACAATCCTAATGCTCATTGTGCTTACCATTCAGAAAGTCCAGGCCATGACACCAACAACTGTTGGGCTTTGAAAAACAAGGTGCAAGACCTTCTCGAGGCAAAAGAAATTGAATTTGATGCTCCTGAGATCCAAAATGTTATCATTGCTCCTATGCCCAAGCATTGTCGTGATGTTAATGCTATTGAAGATGATGTGTTTGTTACTGTCGTTGATGAACTTGTTACTCCTCTCCTAACTTTCAAGAGGAACATGTTGAAGGCCGTTTTATTTCCGGGTTGTGGCGAAGGATGCCACCTCTATTTATCCCTACCGACTGGTTGTAATTTATTGAAGGCAGGTGTCCAGCGCCTGATGGATGACAAAGAGACTTTGAAGGTTTGATCTTAAAACCCATCAACATAGTGGTAAGGGCCTTCGACGGTTCAAAAAGTATGGTGCATGGGGAGGTGGACATCCCCATTAAAGTTGGAACTCAAGCCTTTGATTCAACTTTCTATGTGATGGACATTCGCCCTTCCTATTCCTGTTTATTGGGCCGATCTTAGATTCATGACGCTGGTGCCATCACCTCTACATTACATCAGACACTGAAATACCCAACCAAGGGAAATATTATTACTGTCCATGGACAGGAGGAATATATGCTCAGTCAATTGAACTCCTTCAGATACATAGAAATGGATGGTGAATTCATCGAAACTCCGTGTCAACATTTCGAGGAAGTCCCACAAATAGTGGCAGCAACCAAGATTGTTTCTCAAGTCCCGAAGATTACCAGACCTCCGCTAAAGATGTCTTCACTGAAATATGCCAAGGAAGTAGTCGAAGAAGGTGGGTGTACTATTTGGGGCCAACTCCTGGATATCCCTTACAAATATGACAAAATTGGTTTGGGTTTCACTTCAGGAGCCTAGAAAGTTGTTCTTCGTGCTCGTGTCGGTGGACCACCTTTGAAGATCAGCAATCGTGGAGTCAACACAGTAGAGGATAGTGATGACAGTTATGACCTAGAAGATTCGATTTTCCCAACCATCAACGGAGGACTCACCAACTTGGAAGCCAAAGAATTTGTCCCTATTACTTTTATCCAATAGTAATTGTCTTTAATTTTTGTCGGACTTGTAATAATTAAACAATTCGGACTTTTAAAACCTTGTGTATTACCTGAGGCACAACAATCCATTTGTAAGGGTTGTTACTTCATTTTCATATGTCATCAATGAATCATGGACGTTTTTGCATGCAAACTTTGTGCTCTTTGTCTTTCTTTTTCTACATTTTTATTTCTTTCAAAGATAGCTATGCTCTTACACACACTCACATATCAAAATGCAGATCTACATCCACTCAGGATCCCATGGGTAACGATTCTACTATGGCCTATTGTGACTTTGAAAATCTAATCTACCAAGCCGAAGACAAAGGTGAGGAAGATTGTGAATTGCCATGGGAACTAGCCAGGTTACTACAATAGGAAGAAAGGACCATACAGCCCCACGAAGAACCAGTGGACACGGTTAACTTAGGTACCAAAGAAGACAAGAAAGAAGTCAAGGTAGGAGCCAATCTGGAACCTAGTGTCAAGAAGCGCTTAACTCAGTTACTACATGACTATGTTAAGGTCTTTGCCTGGTCATACAAAGACATGCCAGGACTTGATGCTGATATCATGGTCCATCGTCTACCGACAAAAGAAGACTGCCCTCAGGTAAAACAGAAAGTCCGTCGCATGCGGCCAGACATGTCAGAAAAGATCAATATTGAAGTCATGAAACAATTCAACGCCGAATTCTTAGTTGTCACCTCCTATCCACAATGGGTCGCCAATGTTGTTCTAGTGTCTAAAAAGGACGGCAAAGTACACATGTGTGTGAATTACCGAGATTTGAATAGGGCAAGCCCTAAGGATGACTTCCCGCTTTCCCACATCGATATTCTGGTTGACAACACCGCACAGCATAAAGTATTTTCCTTCATGGATGGTTTATCGGGATACAATCAAATCAAAATGGCACCTGAGGACATGGATAAAACGACCTTCGTCACACATTGGGGCACTTTCTGTTACAAGGTTATGCCATTCGGGTTGAAGAACACTGAGGCAACTTATCAGCGCGCCATGGTAGCTCTATTTCACGACATGATCCATCACGAAATAGAGGTCTATGTGGATGACATAATAGCCAGATCTCAAACTGAAGAGAAACATCTTGACCATTTGCAGAAGCTGTTTGAAAGACTAAAGAAATACAAGTTAAGGTTGAACCTAAATAAATGCACATTTGGGGTGAGGTCTGGTAAACTCCTAGGCTTCATTGTAAGCAGTAAAGGTATTGAAGTGGACCCTACCAAGGTGAAAGCAATACAAGAAATTCCTGATCCTCGCACCGAGAAGGAAGTCATAGGATTCTTAGGACGACTTAACTACATCGCCATATTCATTTCTCACCTAACAGCTACTTGTGAACCAATCTTCAAATTACTGAAGAAAGATCAAGTAGTCAAATGGAATAATGAATGCCAAGCTGCCTTCGACAAGATCAAAGAGTACCTTTAAGAGCCTCCTATTTTAATGTCGCCAATCGAGGGAAGACCTTTAATCATGTATCTAACTGTCTTGGAAAATTCAATGGGGTGTGTGCTGGGGCAGCATGATGAGTCTGGCCGAAAAGAGCATGCTATTTACTACCTGAGCAAAAAGTTTACCGACTATGAAACAAGATATTCATTGCTCGAGAAAACTTGTTGCGCTCTAGCATGGGCTGCTCGCTGGCTGAGACAGTATATGTTGACCCATACTACCCTATTGATATCCAAGATGGATCCAATTAAATACATATTCGAGAAGCCTTCCCTCTCTGGGAGAATAGCAAGATGGCAGATGATTTTAACTGAATACGACATTCAGTACACTACCCAAAAAGCAATAAAGGGCAGTGTACTAGCCGATCACCTTGCTCATCAAGCTGTGGATGACTATCAGTCTATGAAATTCGAGTTCCCAGATGAAGACATCATGATGGTAAACAATTGTGAAGAACTCAGACCATATGACGGACCTGAACAAGGATCCCAATGGACCTTGTTTTTTGACGGAGCCTCCAATGCACTCGGTAATGGCATAGGTGTTATAATCATATCCCCTGAAGGATGTCATACTCCCTTTACTGCAATACTTTGTTTCAAGTATACCAATAACAAGGCAGAATACAAAGCGTGTATTTTTGGTCTCAAAGCTGCCATAGATTTGGGAATCAAGTCCTTAAGTGTATTTGGAGATTCAGCCTTAGTCATCAGTCAGATCAAAGGAGAGTGGGACACTAAGCACCCTAACCTCATCCCCTACAAAGAACATGTGTTGACATTAATCCCACATTTCGAGGAAATTACCTTTGAGCATTTTCCACGAGAGAAAAATTAACTAGCGGACACGCTAGCCACCATGTCATCCATGTTTAAACTCAAGTGGGGTAACGAGGCTCCCCGGATCACCATTGAGCGGATGGATGAACCAGCTTACTGTCACGAGATCGATACTGAAGAAGTAGTGGACCAGCCTTGGTTTCATGAAGTTAAGAGGTATCTCGAGGCCCAAGAGTATCCGGTGGGAGCTTCAGTCAATGATAAGAAGTTCTTAAGGAGATTCTCTACTAAATTCTTCCTCAGTAATGGCATTCTCTACAAGTGCAACCACGACTCTGTTTTGCTTTGTTGTGTAGACAAGGTTGAGGCAGACAAGATCATGGCAGATCTACATGAAGGCACTTTTGGCACCCATTCCAGTGGGCACATTGTGATACGGTGGCAGAATTGACTGTTAAATACTGGTTTGCGTTTTGTGTTTGCAAAATGCCGCGGTAAACAAGAGTCGCCACCGAATTTTATTTCATCCAATCATGGAAAAGGAAAAAGAACAAAAAAAACCCTTTTTTTGAGATATTCTGAGTACGGGGGTAAATTATAGAAAGGGAAGGTGTTAGCACCCTTTCTATCCGTAGTTATCTACGGGCTCTTAGGTACTTGCTTATTTTTCAAATTTCTGGTGTGTGTGCTTGCTTTGAAAATATTTTACTTCGTGATAACCCTTGTATCAGTCCTTAAGGATGTGACAAAGTTGTTTTGGAAACTGTTTTTGAAAGGTGTTTGTGTGAAAAGATTTGTTTTGAGCAAGTACCTTCTAGCATCTACCTACTCGAAAAAAGATCGTTTTTGTTCTATTTCCTTTAGACAGCGTTATCCTACTATTGAGGAGTAGGTAGCACCGTCGTTGGAGTTTGTAAGGGACGTTCGAAAGGACAAATACAACCATTAAAGCACTAGTTAGAAAACTTTAGTAGTAATCCTAGATTCTTAAGATCTTTTCGAGGCAACGTTTCCGAGACAACATTTCCGAGGCAACATTTCCGAGGCAGCATTCGAATGGGACAATTGGATCTCTTTAGACTGGAGGGCAACCACTAAAATCCCCTATGCTTAATGATTGTTTACCGAAGGAAACCAAAGTGAGGCAAACCCTAGGAGTGAACATGTGCGAGTGATTCGTTTCAGTTATTTTAATCTTTGCACATTAGGGTTTTCTAACTGTTTTAATTTTTCATGCATTCTTGCCATACAATCCTATTAATCATACATCTAGACAGTTAATAATTTGCTGAATAGTAAAAGCGAAAATAAACCTAGCTATTACATGGCTTTGACAGTTACACAATTGCCTTGACGTGAAATAAAAAAATGTGGAATTTAAAATCCTAATTAAACTATTACAACCTTGAAACAATTACAATATTTTGAATTAAAAGAGAGTCAAGGCGCACGCGACGAATTACATACGAGAATAAAGTCCGAGTCCTAAAAAATCTAATCAATTAAAGAGGAAATATTTTTTGTATTTTATTGTTGCGAAAAATATTTGAAATTTTAACCTAATTTGTCTAATTAATTTTAATTATAAAAAAAGAATTTTAATTAATCTAATTAAGCTAATTAATTAATTTCAATTAAATATTTTTATGAAAAAAACTAAAATCTAATTTTTTAGTGATTTTCTGATTTTATGATCAAAAAAATGGTTTTTGTTGTGAAAATAATTAAAAATAACCAATAAAAAAGAATTTAAAAAAGAGAGAGAAAGATGGCCCAGAGTCTGGCGCCTGATCCAATGAGACCATCTTCTGGGGACTCATGGTGGACCTGCGTATGCTGGCGTTGGATCTGTCTGGAGATGGATCCAGAGGATGAGATCAGAGGGTGCGTGATGATCCTCAGAAGGTGAGTTGTGTTGGATCTGGCTGGAGATGGATCCAGAGGATGAAATTAGAAGGCGCGTGATGATCCTCAGAAGGTGAGGTATGCTGGATCTGGCTGGAGATGGATCCGGAGGATGAGATCAGAGGGCACATGATGATCCTCAGAAGGTGAGGTGTGCTGGATCTGGTGAAAATAATGGAGAAAATGCCAAAACCTCATGCCAGGGATCGAACCCAAGACATGAGCTTCATACTTCCTTCCTCTGACCAACTGCGTTGGATGTCTCAATTGTTAATATAATAACGAACATATAATATATTGGAAAACAAGTTAGTGGCTAGAAAATGCGCGCCAAATTCAAATGGACCAACCACGTTGTGACACGTATCACCTTCTTCCTGCAACCGTCGTCTTAGGCATGAAGCTTTTACCTACAGTTCATGGCTGTAACTAAAACCATGCGTATTTCAAAAATCTACCACAAGTAACATAAATATAATTTAAAGCCACAGATCTACTCGTCTTGACCTCACGAGTGTGATGGTACTCCTTTCTTGGCCCAATTTTCCCTGTACTGAAAAGCCCCAAAGTGGACCTTAAAACCCTAACAATGGAAATCGCTCGTACCTGCACTTAAACTCCAATCAAACGATCCAGAAACGTGGCAAACATGATGATAAATGCAAATATATGCTTAGAACATGTTTATGATGAGTAAATTGTTAGAATCAAGTTTAAGATTTTGTGTAAATCGTGACGGTTGTAGGATGAGATTATGGATGTTTGGAAGCCTGCAAATGAATGGAGTAGCTTCAGAAAGTGTCTAGGAGTGGATTGCTGGCCTCAAATCCCCTTGAGAGTGGCTCTAAGATGGAATTCGATTTCACACTTTTTGTTCAAATTTTTAGTTTTGTTCTGGCAGCTTGCACGTCCAAAAACCTTATGTCATGCATTGTTCTTGTCCATTATATATCTAGGAATGAATTAGGGTTACAAATTTGGAATGAATCTTTGCAATTATAAGAGATTTGATTTGATTTTCAAGCTTATGTAAACTTGCTATTTTGAGCCAAAACTTCCCTTTCTTGTACCAATTATGATTGATTCATTTTGGCCTTGATAATTCAGAATATTTTGATTGCCAACCTGTCCAAAAACCAAATCAAATCATATCTTTGCTATTATTCATCAATTATTTGATTTAATTCACTTTTTAATTAATAAAAAATCAAAATAAACTTGAAAAATGAAGAAAATAATGTGTGGGTGAATGTTTGAGTCGTGGACCACATTATAAGTGAGGTGCAAGCATAAAAAGTTAGGCCCATTTAGCAAAAAATGCATTTTTGAGCATATTTGACTTTTGGCAATTTTGCAAAAAAGGTCAACTTTGACAAGGCATATCTCCTCCAATTTTAAGCCTAGAGAGGTGTTCTTGGACTTTTTAGAAATCTTAGGATGTCCCCTAAGCAACCCTTTTGGTATCATCTCAATTGAGTCTTCCATTTTCATGTATGAAGCTTTGACCCAAGAGGTGTTTTTGTTGACTTTTCAAAAGGACCTATAATGTCAAAATTCATATCTTTTTATGAGTGCATATTTTGAACTTGTGAGATGAAGATGAATTGTATGGAATTGCATCCTCTTAAAAATGAGCATTGGATGGAAAATTTCTGACAAAGCATGAAGAAGTTATACTTGGTCAAAGTTGGGTTGACTTTTCCTGCAAAACCCTAATTTAGCAACTTTTTGGTTTTGATGAATTTGGAGCATTCCTTGGGGAATCATGATCAACCCTTGATAAAATGATGGATAAAACTTCAAAATGATGATGTTGACCAAAAATCTTGAGGTTTGACTGTATGTGGGCCATAGTTAACTTTTGACCTAATACAGTCGATTCTCAAGCATCTGAGCAGTTGGCTGAGCAAACTTCTTATGCAAGGCTTGAAACTTGGAATGGATGATCTTGGGAACATATTAAGACCATGAAGAGCATTTGGGACCTTTGTGGTCCACCCATGTTGATGAAAATATAAACCCTAATTTGGGGTATACTGCCTTAGGAGAGAGTTTGTCTGGTCAACTCTTGGGCAACCTTGAGCAAATTGGGGACCTCACTTGACATTTGTTGAGTAAAATGAGAGGGAAAATTTTGGGGTTCAACACACACGATGGCTAAAAAGATCCTACGAGCAGGGTACGACTGGTCTACCATGGAAGCAGATTGCTATCAGCATTCACGAACCTGTCACAAGTGTCAGGTCTATGCTGACAAAGTACATGTGCCTCCAGTTCCTCTAAATGTCCTGACTGCTCCCTGGCCATTCGTGATGTGGGGCATCAATATGATTGGAGAATCAAACCTACAGCTTTTAATGGACACCGCTTAATCTTGGTGGCCATTGACTATTTCACGAAGTGGGTTGAGGCAGCTTCTTTTGCTTCCGTTACCAAGAATGTTGTGGCCTGATTCATCAAATAGAATCTCATATGTCGGTACGGTATCCCAGAGAGAATCATCACAGATAATGGTATGAATCTCAACAATACCATGATCACCATACTATGCGCGCAATTCAAGATCCAGCACCATAATTCTTCTCCTTACCGGCCAAAGATGAATGGTGTTGTCGAAGCCGCAAATAAGAACATCAACAAGATCATACAAAAAATGACAGTAACCTACAAAGATTGGCATGAGATGTTACCATTCTCTCTCCATGATTACCGTACCACGGCACGCACATCAATAGGGGCAACTCCCTTCTCCTTGGTATACGACACGGAAGTTGTTATACCATTTGAAGTCCAAATACCTTCTCTGAGAATCATAAAGGATGCAGGGCTAAATGAAGATGATTGGATCCAAACTCGGCTTGACCAGTTGAATTTGATTGATGAGAAGAGGCTTACGGATGTCTGTCATGGTCAGATGTACCAAAAACGTATGATCAAAGCTTTTAACAAAAAGGTTAGACGTCAGGTATATCAGGTTGGTGACTTGGTAATCAAGCGTATCATATTGCCACAAGGTGATCCCAGGGGAAAATGGACTCCTACATACGAAGGACCATTTGCGATGAAAAGCATATTCTCTGGTGGAGCAATGATCCTAACCACTATGGATGGTGACGGCCTTCTGCACCCTGTGAACGCGAACATAGTCAAAAGATATTACACATAAGAGACCCGTTAGGTTGACACACCTAGGCAAAATAGGTGAATCCCAGCGAACCAAAAAGGTTCGGGCAAAAATTAGGGATAAAATACAAAAAAATCTTTACACCAGGCAAGCTGAAAACCCGAAAGGGCAGCTTGGGAAAAAAAGGGTATCCCAGTGGACTGAAAACCCGAAAGGGAGGTCCAGGCAAAAGTTAGGGAATTAAAGTGTATGACTATGTCTCGTTGGATCACCTTACAGACAACCTTTAGCATCGATTGACAAACTCAAACGACTCTAATCAATCCAATGAACTTCGGACAAGGCAACAAGTAGACAGGACAATCAGAGACACGAAGGCTATAGCAGAATGGGAACCCCATGGGATCATTTCACATAGCTATCTTTTCTTTGTATCCATTTTCATTTTTATCATGACGATATTCTCTTACTAGAATGCTCATCTCATTGTACAAAAATACTTATTCAAGTTAATACAAAGATATCCCTTTGAAAGTGCAAAACTATCTGTTTTTCTTTTTCCGTGTTTTGTTTGCGAAAACGTCCAATGATTATTTTTGAACATATGCATTTGAACATGACTACTGTTTACAAATGAACAAAAAAAGAGGAACAGAAAATAGAAAGACAATCACTAATGGATTTAAGAAATAGGATAATATCTTTAGACTATTCCATAAAGTCCCCCACAGATACTTTTCCAGCAAGAGTGGAAAACGGGACATCCCACTACAGGATCGCTAACGTATCTCCAGTATGCAGCTTAATGATATCAAGCTCTCTCACATCCCAGACAGAACAAAATTTCTAGTTACCGCTCTTAAGATTCCCCAGTGAAAGTCACCCAGTTTCTCAAGATTCCCCAGCAGGATTCCACGAGGTCTACAAGCAATACGCGGTGTTTCCTTTACACGACAGAGTTTATTTCTCTAACAATTGGAAACTCATCAGCACTTCAAAACATGAAGACTTGCACTCCTCATTCTCATCAATGCTCAGGGATTTATTTTCCCTAACTCCAGCAATACTGCAACATAATAATTAATGTGTCCATACATTACATCCATACGTCATAGCATTTGAAATTCTGGCAGCAGATACTCAATGTCACAGTGAATGTTATGACACCGTATCTTACTTTCTATAAGACAGTAAATAAAAACAGTAAAGAACACAGTCAATTGTTTACCCAGTTCAGTGTGAAACAACACCTACCCTGGGGGCTACCAAGCCAGGGAGGAAATCCACTATAAGAGATATTAATTCAGGAATAAACCAACCAGTTTATCTCCTTCACTTAAGACCTACCCAATGCAACTTCAATCTAAGTTCAACTTAAACCTGAGTTCCTACTCACTCCCCCTCAATCACAGCAGTGATACTTAAAGAATTGACTAATGAAATAATGAAGACACTCTTCAGAACATACACTTGATTATGCTTCACAGCTTTTAATCAAGTAACACAAACACTCTTGCTTCACAGCTTTGAGTGATACATAAACCTATCTTGAATTTGCTTCAAAGCTTTAGTCAATAGACACAAACACTCTTGCTTCAAAGCTTTGAGTGATACAAAAAACCCTTACAATCAAAACCTATTCCAAGTCACTTATCACAATGATACTTGCTTGGATTATAGCAGTTAAAACTATACAGCTCCTAATTGATCTTCTGTCTAAGAGATTTTTTCCAATCAGCTTTCCTGTTGAATATATATGCAGCTGTTTCTTCAGTTAGGGCGTCCACGAAAAGCTAGGGTTAATTAGGGTTAACCTCAAGACTTGGTCACAAGACTTTATCAACCAGATTAGGGTTGAGCTAGGTTAACCTAAAGTCCACGTGAGATTATGTTCTGGAAGGAATGAACCAACTTCCTGAAAAATCTCAGAATTAACCAAACTGCATAACTGTTAGATCAGTACAGGATGTATTAACATTTGTTATGACATTAGAATTCCTGTTTACTGATTTTGGTAGAAAGTAATAAATGTGATCATTGCAAAATGCTCAGATACACACTCATAAACAGCAGCTACTGTATGCCATACTTTTTCTGCATAAAGTACCTAATAATCCAGAATGTTATGACATCAGTCATGACATTCACACACCTGGTTTTACCAAAAATACATGCCAATAACTAAACACTTACAAACTCCCCCTTTGGCAGATTTTTGGCTAAAACCCCTAAGAAATTAGAGAATAGAGAGCAGCAGAATGAATATGTCTGCAGAAAAATATAATGTCTACCAAGTAATTAACACAAAATATCTCCCCCTCTTTAGCCACAAATAGGCCAAAGATACATGTACTTATATGTTATACAGTTATCCAAAATGATTAATAAAAACAAAAAATCTGAAATCACTTGCATCAACAGGAACCAGCATCAAGCTTGTCAACTCCACCAAACTTTAAGCATTGTCATCTTCAGAAGAGGCACTTTCTTCAGCATTGAGCTGATCTTCAGCAGCATCCTCTTTCCTTCTTTGTCCTTCAGTCTCCTTCTGTTCTAATCTGGCAATTAGGTTCTCAAGAGTCTTTTTCCTTGTCTCCAGCTCTTTGCAGGTTTCCTTTAGCACAGCTATAACATCAGATGTCTTGGACTGAGTTTTTACAGTTGATGTCTCAGCTGATGTCATGACAATGTCAGGAACATGAGATCCCTGGAATAACTTGTAGTGTAACCCAAGAGTAGGAGCTCTTTTGCAGGCAGTATCTCTTTCCACCAGGATGTCAGGGTACTGAGCAAGGACAATTCCACATAGGAGGGAGGGAAAGGCAATAGGGCCTTTAACAGCATAGCTTCCAACATGTTTAAAGTTTGATCAAATATATACCTGCCATAGTCAAATTCAGTCCTGGTTCCAACAGCATAAATGAATCTCCCCAATCCTGTATAGATGGTTGATTTATGGTTGGTAGGGACCCAGTTGGCTGCACCAATCTTGTGCAGGATGGCAAATTTTATGCTTAGCTTGCTAGCATTCAGCTTGCCTTTTAAGGGCCAGCACTTGACTTGTCTTGCTGTGATGGTTTGGCATACTTCATTGTCAGTAACTTCTAGTTCAGGGCAAGCCTCATTTGATCTTCCAAGGAATTTGTTAATTTCAGAGGGAGAGAAATTAACTTTTCTTCCTCTCACATAGACACATTCAAAGTCAGCTGACCTTCCATCAGCACATTCATCAGACAAATTCACTATGAATTCCTTGACAAGATTTTCATAGCATTTGGTAAACTTTTCCACAGTCTTCATTAGCCCAGCAGCTTTGATTAGGTCCATGATTTCTTTACAATCCATGGCACCATTGTTTAGTTCTCTTTCCAAGGCTATTCTCTTCAAGCAAACATACTTCCATCTGTTGGCATTTTCAGGGTGGTGAAATGAAATGTTGTCAGTGGGGACTTCAGGAACTCTAGCCATTTTGCTGGAAGGGAGTTTCCTTCTGAGAGGAATGTCTTCAGCATCAATTTCAAATTCTGATTCCTCATCAGAATCAAAAGGTTCAGGCTCTTTCCTCTTCTTTGCTATTGGTTGTCTCACAGGCTTTGAGAGACTCCCAGCATGTACTCGGGCTTTCACCTTTCCTTTGGACAGTCCAGTCTTCACAGTTTCCACACCAGTCTTGCCTTCAGACCTGGTTTTCTTATCAGCAGGTTTCTCTTTGGTCATACATTTTGCAGCATCCTGATTACCCTTTCTGTTCATCATTCTCCTAGCTATGCTAGGGTTGATATTTGCAATTAGGTCATTGTCTGAGTATTCCTCATCCACATCAATAACAGGTGGTTCAACATTCTTCTCTGAAGGGTTCTGGATATCATCAAGATTTTCAGATGATTTCTGAATGTTGTCATTTGGAGTCTCAACATTCTCAGAGACATCTGGATTTACTTCAACATTTGGGCTTGCTGATTCTTGATTTAATGGAACAGAAATCCCAGGTACAGAGTGGTTCTCACTCAAAATTCTTGTAACAAGCCTAGCTATTGCTTGATGAACATAAGCTGAGCCTTCCCTATTTGGTACAAAAGATGAAGGTTGAGAGGGATTACCGGATGAAGTAGCTTGGGACCTTCCTGCATGCATTGTTCTCAGCTTTTTGACCTTGGAGGGGTTAGTTGCCATTTCTCTAATAGGAGTAATCTCCAGGACTTCAGAATCCATGCATGATGTGATTGCCCGAGAATCTCGATCAAAGGATGAGGATGAAACGGTCGTCTTGGATGAGGATGATGTTTGAGACATTTTGATAGTCTTAGAAAACTAGTAGAAACTAGAGAGAAAACTTTGATTGAGAGAATGGGATTTGTTGCAGAGTCGAGAGAGGAAGGAGGCAAATGAGTGTCTATTCAACTTCTTAATAATTTTGAAAGAAATGGGAAAACATATGATTAACCCAATCAAAATAGACTTAACAAAAATAACTCCTTCAACCCTTGTTTTAAGCAAAATTAATTGCTACAATTCCTCAAGTTGGCAAATACCCAACTTGCCCCTCAAGTTTTCAAATTGATTTGCATCAAGTGCCTTGGTAAAAATGTCAGCCAGCTGTAGCTCAGTGGCAATATGTTCCAGTTTAATCGTCTTCTCTTCTACAAGGTCTCTGATAAAGTGATGTCTAATGTCAATATGCTTGGTCCTACTATGCTGAATAGGATTCTTGGAAATGTCGATTGTACTCAGATTGTCACAGTACAATGTCATAATATCTTGTGTGACATTATACTCAGTAAGCATCTGTTTCATCCAGATCATTTGAGAACAGCTACTACCAGCTGCAATGTATTCAGCTTCAGCAGTAGAGAGAGACACACAGTTCGGTTTCTTGCTGAACCAGGAGACCAGATTATTTCCTAAGAAGAAACATCCTCCAGAGGTGCTTTTTCTATCATCAGCACTTCCAGCCCAATCAGCATCACAATAACCAGTCAGAGTTGGTTCACAGCCATGAGAGTATAGCAAGCCATAGTTGTAAGTTCCACTTACATACTTCAAAATTCTCTTCACTTGGTTGATATGACTGACTTTAGGATCAGCTTGGTATCTTGCACAAACTCCAACTGCAAAAGCAATGTCAGGTCTGCTGGCTGTTAAGTACAGCAAACTTCCTATCATGCTTCTGTACAGACTTTGGTCCATATTAACCCCACTTGAATCTTTGGATAGCTTTAAATGAGTAGGTGCAGGAGTCCTTTTGTGACTGGCATTCTCCATACCAAACTTCTTGACAATGTTCTTTGCATACTTGCTTTGAGATAGAAAGATTGAGTCCTCCATCTGTGAGACTTGCAGTCCAAGAAAATAAGTCAGTTCTCCCATGAGACTCATTTCGAATTCAGCCTGCATCTGGTCAGCAAAACGTTTAACCATTTGTTCTGACATTCCCCCAAACACTATGTCATCAAAATATATTTGAGCTACCATTAACTTCCCTCCTTCATTTTTGACAAAGAGGGTTTTATCCAAGCCTCCTTTTCTGTATCCTTTGTCTGAAAGAAATTTTGTTAACCTGTCATACCATGCTCTAGGAGCTTGTTTCAGACCATATAGAGCTTTCCTCAATTTGTAGACATGATCAGGGTGGTTTGGATCCACAAAACCTTTAGGCTGTTCCACATAAACTTCCTCATTTAAGTACCCATTTAGGAAGGCACTTTTTACATCCATCTGAAATAGCTTGAACTTCAGGAGACAAGCAATTCCCAATAGGAGTCTGATAGATTCAAGTCTGGCTACAGGGGCAAAGGTCTCATCAAAATCAACCCCTTCAACTTGAGTGTATCCTTGGGCAACAAGTCTTGCCTTATTCCTAGTGACAACTCCTTCAGCATCTGATTTGTTCTTGTATATCCATTTTGTGCCAATGATGTTTGTTCCCTCAGGTCTAGGAACTAACTCCCAAACTTCATGTTGCTTAAATTGGTTCAATTCATCTTGCATTACACCAATCCAGTATTCATCAGTTAAAGCCTCCTTGACATTTCTTGGTTCAATTTTAGACACAAAGCAAGAGTTTGAGATGATTTCTCTAGATCTTGTAAGGACTCCACTGTTAGGATCCCCTATGATGAGTTATTTAGGATGATCTTTCTGAATTCTGATGGAAGGGATTTTGCTAGCTTCCTTGGATTCAGAGTCTGCTGTAGTGGTGTTAGGAAGGTCATTCTGTTGAGTTGGAGTCTCAAAGAATGTCTCAACATTACAAGGGACATTTATTTCTTCATGATAATCATCAACTATGACATTTATTGATTCCATCATGACTTTGGTCCTGGAATTGAATACCCTATAAGCTCTGTTGTTGGAGGAGTATCCTAGAAATATACCTTCATCACTTTTAGGGTCCAGCTTTCTCCTTTGTTCACGATCTGCCAGAATATAGCATTTGCTGCCAAATACATGGAAGTACTTCACAGTTGGCTTTCTTCCTTTCCAGAGTTCATAAATGGTGGATGAGGTTCCCTTTCTCAAAGTGACTCTGTTATGGACATAACAGGTTGTATTCATAGCTTCAGCCCAAAAATGAATAGGAAGTCTTTTGGCATGTATCATAGCTCTGGCAGATTCCTGTATGGTCCTATTTTTCCTTTCTACAACTCCATTTTGTTGAGGAGTTATAGGAGAAGAGAATTCATGACTAATTCCTTCTGAGGAACAGAACTCATTAAACTTACTGTTTTCAAATTCCTTGCCATGATCACTTCTGATTCTGACAATACACCCTTCTTTTTCTCTTTGAATTCTTTTGCACGGTTCTTTAAAAACTTCAAACACATCAGATTTTTCCCTAATGAAGTTAATCCAGGTGAATCTGGAAAAGTCATCCACAACAACATAGGCATATCTCTTTCCACCAAGACTTTCCACCTGCATTGGTCCCATCAGATCCATATGTAGAAGTTCTAGAACCTTAGAGGTGGTCAGATGTCTTGACTTTGGATGTGACATCCTAGTCTGCTTACCAACCTGACATTCACCACAAACTCTCCCTTCATCAATTTGCAGTCTTGGAATCCCTCTGACTGCCTCCATGGATATAATCCTTTTCATTCCTCTTAGATGAAGGTGGCCAAGTTTTTGGTGCCACAGTTTCACCTCTTTTTCTTCTTTGGCAATAGAACACACAGTGGAGTAATTAGTGTTCTCAGGTTCCCACAAGTAACAGTTGTCTTTAGATCTGACTCCTTTCATTACAATTTCTTGTTTTTCATTAGTTACAAGACATTCAGATTTTGAGAAGTTGACCTTGAATCCTAGATCACATAATTGACTGATACTAATGAGATTAGCAGTCAAGCCTTTTACCAATAGTACTTCATTTAGATTTGGAACTCCAGGGCAGTCCAAGTTACCAACTCCTTTGATTTCTCCTCTAGCACCATCTCCAAAGGTCACATAACTAGTGGTGTGAGGTTTGACATTATTGAGAAGGTTCTTGATTCCAGTCATGTGCTTAGAGCACCCACTGTCAAAGTACCAGTCTTCCTTTGCAGAGACTCTAAGGGAAGTGTGGGTTATCAGGGCAGTAGCCTTTTTCTTCCATTGTGGAGTATGTGGTACCTTGTTAGACTTAGGTTTGACACCTGGGTTCTGATTAGGGTATCCATACAATCTGAAGCAGAATGGCTTTATGTGACCAAACCTCCCACAATGATGACATCTCCATCTTTGGTATTTTTTCTTCATATTTCTCTGTTCCCGATGTTGAGTGTTGTGTTGTGACATCTGCTTTGACATTTGTTTATCTGGCCTGATCTTCTTGTCTGCACCAGATTTCTTTGCTGCCACAAATCCTAGACCAGACTTGTTTCCCACATTTTGTCCAACCTGAAGGATTTCTTCCAATTTGTCAGTTCCATTTGTCAGCATCTTGACAGATTTGGTCATCTGGTTCAGTTTTGAGTTCAGTATTTGAACTTCCTCTTCTAGATGACTTATAGTTTCAATGTCTGCCCTTTTTTCAGCCTCTAACTTTATTATGAGTTTTGTTTGTCTCTCATTTTGCAGACAGACTTCAGCACTTCTGATACATAATTTCTTGTATGTATCAGCCAGTTCTTCAAATGTCACTTCCTCATCACTAGTGTCAATTTCAGAGGTACAAACATCAGTTAGTGCAGTAACTAGTTTGGCAGATTCTTCTTCAGAATTACTTTCTGAATCACAGTCAGACTAGGTAACAGACATTCCTTTCTTTTGTTTCTTAAGAAAGGTAGGACATTCAGCTCGAATGTGCCCATATCCTTCACATCCATGACATTGAATTCCTCTGCTTTGATTTCCCTTCTCTTCAGACCTTGGTTTTCTGCTGGATTCATAAGATTTGTTAATGTCAGAAGAAATGTTCTTAACATTTGACCTTGACTTTGGATCCATTCTCTTGATGAGTTTGTTGAATTGTCTTCCAAGCATGGCTATAGCTTCTGAAATACTTTCTTCTTCATCCTCCTTGTTTTCATCTTCAGTGTTGGATACAAGTGCTATGCTCTTATTCTTCTTGTCAACATTTTCACTGATCCCCATCTCAAAAGTCTGAAGAGACCCAATGAGTTCATCCACCTTCAACTTGCTGATATCCTGGGCTTCCTCTATAGCAGTTACCTTCATTGCAAATTTTTTAGGCAAGGATCTGAGAATCTTTCTCACCAGTTTTTCTTCTGACATCTTTTCTCCCAATGCTCCTGATGTGTTGGAAATCTCCAAGATGTTCATGTGAAACTCATGAGTAGTTTCATCTTCCATCATCCTTAGGTTCTCAAACTTGGTAGTCAGCATCTGAAGCCTTGACATTTTTACTTTGGATGTGCCCTCATGGGTAATTTTGAGAGTGTCCCAAACTTCCTTGGCCAGTTCACATTGGTGTACCAGTCTGAATATGTTTCTATCAATTCCATTGAACAAGGAATTTAAAGCTTTGGAATTACCCAGGGCTAACTCATCTTCTTCTTTGCTCCATTCTTCCTCAAGCTTCAGACTGATTGTCCCATCTTTCTCAGTTATGGTGGGATGGTTCCATCCTTTGTCAACAGCTCTCCAAGCCTTTTTGTCTAGTGATTTTAAGAAGGCAATCATACGAGGTTTCCAGTAGTCATAATTTGATCCATCCAGAATGGGTGGTCTGTTTCCAAAAACTCCTTCTTTGTCCATAGTGCCAGAAAGTGATATCCCTAGATCTCACCTAGTAATACAGGCAGGGTGCCTGCTCTGATACCAATTGAAATTCTGGCAGCAGATACTCAATGTCACAGTGAATGTTATGACACTGTATCTGACTTTCTATAAGACAGTAAATAAAAACAGTAAAGAACACAGTCAATTGTTTACCCAGTTCAGTGTGAAACAACACCTACTCTAGGGGCTACCAAGCCAGGGAGGAAATCCACTATAAGATATATTAATTCAGGAATAAACCAACCAGTTTATCTCCTTCACTTAAGACCTACCCAATGCAACTTCAATCTAAGTTCAACTTAAACCTGAGTTCCTACTCACTCCCCCTCAATCACAGCAGTGATACTTAAATAATTGACTAATGAAATAATGAAGTCACTCTTCAGAACATACACTTGATTATGCTTCACAGCTTTTAATCAAGTAACACAAACACTCTTGCTTCACAGCTTTGAGTGATACATAAACCTATCTTGACTTTGCTTCAAAGCTTTAGTCAATAGACACAAACACTCTTGCTTCAAAGCTTTGAGTGATACAAAAAACCCTTACAATCAAAACCTATTCCAAGTCACTTATCACAGTGATACTTGCTTGGATTGCAGCAGTTAAAACTATACAGCTCCTAATTGATCTTCTGTCTAAGAGAGTTTTTCCAATCAGCTTTCCTGTTGAATATATATGCAGTTGTTTCTTCAGTTAGGGCTTCCACGAAAATCTAGGGTTAATTAGGGTTAACCTCAAGACTTGGTCACAAGACTTTATCAACCAGATTAGGGTTGAGCTAGGTTAACCTAAAGTCCACGTGAGATTCTGTTCTGGAAGGAATGAACCAACTTCCTGAAAAATCTCAGAATTAACCAAACTGCATAACTGTTAGATCAGTACAGGATGTCTTAACATTTGTTATGACATCAGAATTCCTGTTTACTGATTTTGGTAGAAAGTAATAAATGTGATAATTGCAAAATGCTCAGATACACACTCATAAACAGCAGCTACTGTATGCCATACTTTTTCTGCATAAAGTACCTAATAATCCAGAATGTTATGACATCAGTCATGACATTCACACACCTGGTTTTACCAAAAATACATGCCAATAACTAAACACTTACAGCATTGACAACACAGATACATATGACACAATATCATTTATTTTGAGAACATCATTGTACCATGCATTACATACATCATGACATTGCATGCAACTAACCTTTCATCTTTTCAGGAAAGATCAATCAACAGAAAATTATCGTCAAAATTTTCAGCAAGTCAATTACAGATCAATTCCCAAGAAAGGGCTGGTCAACCATTTACATGACAGATATTTCTTTCAGACCCCTTTCGGTTCAGTTTAAATCTCTCAACGGTTTATTCTGATTCTTTTCCGCAGACGTCTTCTCTGGTTCAGATAAATCTCTCAAAGATTTATTCGGATTCTTCTCCAGATCCCTGCCGGTTCAGTATAAATCTCTCAACGATTTACTCTGATTCTTTCCATAGACACTTTCTCTGGTTCATATAAACTGCTCAAAGATTTACTCTGATTCTTTCCAGTTAAAGAATATTCAAGACCTCTTTTGGTTCAGTTTAAATCTCTCAACGTTTTATCCTGATACTTTCCAAAAGAAACATTTCTGGTTCAGATAAATCTCCCAAATTTTTATTCTGATTCTTCTCCAGATCCCTATCGGTTCAATATAAATCTCTCAACGATTTATTCTGATTCTTTCCGCAGACACTTTCTCTGGTTCAGATAAATCGCTCAAAGATTTACTCTGATTCTTTCAAGTTAAAGAATATTCAAGATCTCTATTGGTTCAGTTTAAACTCCTCAACGGTTTATCCTAATACTTTCCAAAGGAACACTTCGGGTTCAGATAAATCTCTCAACAATTTATTCTGATTCTTTCTGCAGACACTTTCTCTGGTTCAGATAAATCGCTCAAAGATTTACTCTGATTCTTTCCAGTTAAAGAATATTTAAGATGTCTTTTGGTTCAGTTTAAACCCCTCAATGGTTTATCCTGATACTTTCCAAAGGAACACTTCTGGTTTAGATAAATTGCTCCAAGATTTATTCTGATTCTTCCCAGTCAAACAACATACAAGACTTCTTTTGGTTCAGATAAATCACTCCAAAGATTTATTCTGATTCTTTTCCAGTTGAAATCAATATCAGAATTAGTCCATTCTCTTTCAACAGTCACCCTTGGATGGCATCTACATCCCATCTCCGGAAAATCTCCATCATTCCTCCAAATGGCATCTATAAGCCCATTCCCATTTCATCTTCGAGTGCAAATTTCTGGGCACTTTAGTGTCCAATCATCTCCCACCTTCAAGTCACGAATAGAAGATCCGCCAATCTAACTCTTTAGGTTTAAAAATATTGAACAGGGGAAGCTGTTGTACCCCAAAATTTTCACTCTCATTTATAAATCATTTTCTCACAAAATCTCCTTTGGTTCAAGACTGCACAAGGGTTGATCACTCAAGACACCTCCTTAAGCACTGATGCTTGAAACTGGGGTTTGAGATTGCACAAGGATAATTGAACTTTTAATGCCTCATATGACTTTCATGGATCATTATGGACCCCCAAGATTGCTCATGTCAGGTTTCAAGTCTTGGATCACATTTTTGCTCAGTCAATTGATCAGTTGACCTAAAAATCAACTGTATCGGGGAAAAAGTCAACTGTAGTCAATTTACAATCAAACTTCATAATTTTTTTATCCATATTAACATTGTGAACTCATATATGTCATTTGATTAAATTTGGACCACAATTCCTCAAGAAATTTGATCAAATCATCAAAGGGGCAAAATGGTCAAAATAAGGGTTTAAGCTGAGAAAGGGAAATTTCTGATTTTTGATCTAGAAAATGGTTAATTGGTTTGAGACATCATCTCAAGAGTTCAATTTCATCATTTTTACATAATGGCATGACTCAAAACATCCCTCAAGATCAATTGATTGATAGTTGATTTTCAGTCAACTGATCAAAAGTCAATTGTACACTGAAAAGTCAAACTTTGACTTTTTGGTCAAAATCAAGTGTCAAAGATCATAATTTATTAAAACATGTCAAAATATGAAACTTGTTCTTCAAGAAATCAAAAAGTCAAGATTTCATTTTGAAAAGTCAAAGTTTCCAAACAGAAATTTTTCTAAGTGTTGAAAACTTCAGATTTTTTCACAACTTTAAGCCAATTTTTCACCATGATGCAAGATGATTCAAAAAAAACTTTCAACATGAAAGTTGTAGATCTCCATGATATCTAAAACATTTCTTTTCACAACTCCTCATAGAAATGCTTAGATCTCAAGTTATTAATCCAGGAAGTCATGATCATGAAACTAAAACACTTAGATAAATTTTGAGCATCTTTGGTCAGGATTTTGACCTAACTTCTGGGCCAAGTTTCAAATTGTTCCATTTGGATTTTGCAAAAGTGATTCAAAGATGGGTTGTAGAGAACATTACAAGCTTTCCAAAAATGTCCAAGAACTCCTTGAGATCATTTGTGAGCAACGAGAATCGAAGGCCAGAACTTAGGGTTTCAAGTTATTTTGCAAGGCAAAATTTGTGATGCAACATGAACCAAATCCATAGCCATTATGATACGGTGGGAGAACTGACTTGAGATTTTGCGTTTGTGTTCGCAATTATGCGGTTTAGCAAGAGTCGCCACCAACTTTTTATTTTATCCTAAGGAAAGGTCAAAAAGCACAGGAAAGACCTTTGAGATGTTTTCTTGGGTTCGGGGGATAGATTATGAAAAGGAAAGGTGTAAGCACCCTTTTCATACATGGTTATCCATGGGCTCTTAGTTACTTGTTTAGATCACTTTCTTTTTCTTTTCAATTGTTTGAAATGGTGCTTTGTGTGTGGTTTTTGAAAATGCTTTGAAAAAGAGGCCTTGTCTAGGCAACCTTTGTAATGATTCTTGTTTAAATATATACAAAGGTGTTTGTATTTTGAAAAGATATTTCAATGTTTGAAAGTTTGATTTGGGAAACGTTTTGAAATTGTGTTGTGATGTGTGTTTGAAAATAGAAAGGATGTTTTACAAGTTTTTGATCAAGTAACTAAGAGTTGTCTACCCTATTTTACTCAAAGATCTTTCCTATGTTTTTAACCCTTTTGACAGTGTTGTTTTACCATTGCATTTGGTAAACAACCTTGTGTTAGGATGTTAAACGGGACAGGCGCGGGTCATCGTATAGACCATGATAGCAATTGTGTTAAGTATTTTTGGCAAATTTTTGAGGGACTTGATCATTTTTTTAGGCAACCAAGATAGCGTCATCGAGGGACTATGATCATTTGTTTTGTTTTTGTTTTGCCAAAGTACTCAACATGCATAACATGGCCCATTTAAAGGCAACAAGTGGATGAAAACCTAAGGGTGCAAGTGTGCATTGTGTATTAATTTTCATGCATTTTTGTCTTTGTGTTAGTCAAGCTACTTGTTGATTTTGGATTTTTTGCATACAAACCCTAATCTCTAATCATGGCATAATTGAAAGCATAAAGTGCGAGAATTAAAAGTTTAAGCTATTACAACATGATTATGGGGATGGGGGTACAATTTTTGAATGGGGGTGTATTTGGCAAGAAATAAAAACCCTAATTTTACTATTACATCCAAATTGAATCAAATGGCATAAATAATGAACAAATATTTAATATAAACAAATTAAATAAATATATGAAATAATATGAATATGCAAAAAGTTTATTTATTTTTATGTATGTAAAAATATTTAATACAAAAAAGGAAGAAATAAAATAAAAGAAGTTATTATTTTTTTTATTAAGGGTAAACCCTAATTTTTCTTTAAGAAAATAAATATGTTAATTATATTATTTATGTACAATAAAATAAAATGACGTATATATAAATAATTAAATATATTTAGAAAAATGTATTATTTTAATTATAAATAATAATAAGAAAAAAAAGTATATTTTTCATGTTTTTATTCTCAAGTATTTATTAAATAAAATAAAAGTATGTATATGTAATATTAATTATATTAAACATGTATAAAAAATGAAATAAAATATATACAAAAATAAAAATATATTTAGTATAATACCTTATTTAAATATAAATAAAAATATAAAAGTATGATTTTTAATATTTTATTTCTAAGTTTTCATTAAAATAAAATAAAGATATATGTTCATTAAATTACTTTTATGTTTAGAAAAATAAAACTAAAATACAAAATAAATGTGAAAATTTATAAAAATATTTTTTGAGTATTTTTTATATTTGGGAATAATAAAATAAAATCATAAATGAAAATAAAAATGCAAAAAATATAAAATATCAAGAAATTGGAACAAGGGGTGCAAAAAGTAAAAGGGGGGTGTCAATAGTGAGCCAGGACCAAGACCAGCCCACCACTTCATCTTCAACCTCTGACTTTCAAAAACGCGTGCGACCTGTACAATTGCCAGATCCTGCATACGAGCTATATTGCAAAAACACATAACATCAAAGTTGTAGAGCTTTTCAAGACGAATCCAACCATATAAAAAACCTGTCTTAACTCTCAAAGACCAGAGAGAATTTCTCTGGCCTTAAAATCTAGACTAATTTTTTTAGCATGTTCATGGACCAAATTCTCTTAGCATGCTTAATAAAAATGAAAACTGAGCATATGTACAGCTTCATGGCAATGAATACTACATTTCTTATTCACAAACCTGATTCTAAATGTTCCTAAATAGAGAGATAAGAAGTTGATAAAAACCTGTTTCAGGTGACTTCGTGTATGGCAATGTGGAGCTTTTCAACAAGGCTTGAGATGTCTGGGAGCTTGCTTGAACTTCACTTGACCTTCTCCAATACCCTGCTTGCCTTGAATATGCTTGAACAAGCCTACATAACTCAACCTGCACAAGCTCAAAATGAAAATGCCAAACCCTGTAAATGGAGTTACAGTTGGTGTTTAAGGTTTGGGATAGCTTGGATGAGTTATGTGGAAGATGTTTGAACCAACTTGGGGCAAAACGCACGAGCCAAA
The DNA here is from genome assembly GCA_948472305.1 of Vicia faba. Classification (NCBI taxonomy): domain Eukaryota; kingdom Viridiplantae; phylum Streptophyta; class Magnoliopsida; order Fabales; family Fabaceae; genus Vicia; species Vicia faba. The sequence continues at coordinate 1,071,450,895 of OX451737.1, read as the reverse complement.
TGTGAGATAGAACTCAAGTTGCAGATGCTGCCCTGTTTTGCCAATGGGAGGTGATTTCTTGCTATGGGATGTTTGAAGGCTCAAGAGATCGTGTTTCTGGCTCATAGAGGTGTGAGAAAGATGGTTCAAATGTTTTCACAAGTTAGTTTTGGCTGATGTTCAAGTTCTAGTGTTTTGGACAAATTTCTTGTATATGAAGCAAAATGTGAGAAATAATGTGCAGCAGGCATGTACAGGCTATCCATCACCTTGCATACTTTTCCCTTGTCCCCTACAATTAATGGATTTGATTTGCTGCATAAGATATGGACCAATGCTCAAGAAATCAGTTTTGACATAAAGCATGATTTAAGCAAAAATAGAAATATTGCTTTTTCTACTTAGGGATTAATCCAAGGTGCAATGCTTTAATGACCTAAACAATGCCTTAGACCAATGGTTTTGCACTTAATTATTGAGTGTGGAATGGTTTTGAGGCCTGTAATCTAGTGCAAAGCATGCTGATTTGAATTTGCAACTTGTATGAACATGAACATGCCATGGATGAAAAGTGAGTTTTTGCCAACTTCAAGCCTTCGATTCTTCCTAACCACAAATGTGTTTGGAGAGTTCTTGGACATTTTGGAAGGCTTGCAACATGCTATACATTCCATCTTTGAAATGAAATTTGAGATTCCAAGTGTAACTATGTGAAAAATGGTCATGAAGATAGGTCAAAATCCTGCCTAAACTAGGGCAAAATTTCACTAAGTTAAAAGTTTTAGGGACCCTTGTTCCAAAAATCATAACTTGAGATACAAGCTTATTTTGAGAAAACTTTGTGCATACAAGTTGTAGACTTTGTGGAGTACTACAACTTTCATGTTGGAAGTTTTGTTTGAATCCAATTGCATCATGGTGAAAATATTGGGCAAAGTTAGGAAAAATTAAGAAAATTTCATAACTTAGAAAAATTCTAAGTTATGAAAATTTTCAACTTTAAACCCTAATTTGCAAAAATGGGTTTCTTGATGAACAAGTTTCATGTTTTGACACATGTTGATGAAAAATGACCCTTGGCACTTGATTTTGACCAAAAAGTCAAAGTTTGACTTTTCAGTATACAGTCAAATTTTGATCAGTTGACTGAAAAATTCATCTGTCAATCCAATGCAATTGAGATCTTTGAACCTTGTGAATAGGTCAAGATGATGCCATTGAGTCCTTGAGTCCATGCTTGAACCCAATTTTCCATTGACTAGGTCAAAAAGTCAGAAATTGCCTTTGTACAGTCAAAACCCTAAAAATGACCATTTTGCCCTTTTGGTGATCTGATCAAATTTCTTGTAGAATTGTTGTCCAAATTTGATCAAACTGTTCATATGAGTTTATAATGTTGATGTGGGTCAAAATTCATGAGGTTTTACTGTAAATTGGCCACAGTTGACTTTTTCCCTAATACAACTGATTTCTAGGTCAACTGTCCAATTGACTGGGTAAAAATTTGATTCAAGGCTTGAAACTTGGTAGAGGTAATCTTGTAAGTCCAACATGAAGTATGAAAGCCATTTTTAGCATTAGCAATCCAAAAATCCATGTGCAAACTCAAACCCTAATTTAGGTCAACAGTGCAAGGAGATGTCTTGAGCAGAGCAAACCCTAGCTTGATCCTGAGTTCAAGGAGCCTTGTGATGAGAAACGTTGCTAAAATGAGAGGGAAAATTTTGGGGTACAACAGCCATGCTGCATAATCTTCACTTTGCAGGCCTCAAACTTGTTTGTCACTCCTTAATTTAATATTTATACAACTGATTGATCAATTGTCCAACTGATTCAAGCGTTGTCCTAAACGATGGCACCTTTTCAAAATACTTTCAAAAACCACACAAAGCATATTTTCAAACAAAAGCAAGTGATCTAGCAAGTAACTAAGAGCCCGTAGATAACTACGGATGAAAAGGGTGTTAATACCTTCCCTTTTCATAATCTACCCCCCGAACTCAAGAAAACATCTCAAAGGTATTTCTTGTTCTTTTCAACCTTTCCTTTTGGATAAAAGAAAAGTCGGTGGCGACTCTTGCTAACCGCAATATTTGCTATCAAACGCAAAATACCAAGTCAGTTCGCCCACCGCGTTACAGATGTATAATTTTAAATACAATCGATTTTAATAAAATCCAATTGAATATTATTTAATGATTTTATTAAAATAGAGTAAATAAATATTGTATAATTATTTATTTATCTGTTTTTTTTTTGTACATTAAAATTGAAATGTTATAGTATAGTGTGTTTATAATTTTTATGTGTACATGATTTATCATTATTCTAAAATTATAATGCAACAGTTTTAAAATATTTTATTATATTCAACTATTTTTAATATATCAAAACAATATTTATATAAGTTCATGAAGAACTTATCAAGTATCCCTGAAGGATATCAAAACAAATATTATATAAGTTCCTGAAGAACTTATCAAACAAGGATAACAAAATAATATTATATAGTTCTTGAAGAACTTATAAAGCATTATGAGTTCCTGAAGAATTTATAAAGCATCCCTGAAGGATAGAAAAATAATATTTTATAGTTCCGGAAGAATTTATATAAATAACATTCTATAGAAAAATATATTATTATTTACTATGGATTATTGAAACAAATTAGAATAATAGAATCATATGTATTATTGTAAACCAAAAGTTTACATATCACACTTAAGTGAATTGTTGATAAAATTGGTTGGGTCATCTTAAATTTATTATGATGCGAGAATTAGTTTTGAAAATTAGAAGTTTCTTCAATCCAATAAAATTTATGTGTTTCTAAAGAAAATTTTGAAAATTTGAGTTTTTATGACATTAATTGTTGCATCGACTAAAAGATTATGCATATGTCTACTCATAACAAGAAGTTTGTGAAATTGTTTTCTCAACTAATTAGACTAAGATTTTGTTTTTTTTATATTTTTTATAAATTTCTGTATAAGTATCACATATATTCCTAAAATTGATATTGAACATCGTGTAGTATATGTTCATAAAAAATGGACTTGATGATCCATTCTTTAGATGTCTAAAGTTGATTATATGGTTGATACTTATGAGATTATCAATTCTAAATTTTATATTTGAAACACTCAAAGTATGATATTAAGATATTTATTCGCATCAAGCCAATACATTGCAATACATTTCTCCTTCATTGATGTATAATGTATTCCAGGTTAATAACCCGATACTTGTCGTCTAAGTGAACTTTTTGATGTGTTATGTATTTTTCGATTACTCCAATGTAATACACTAAGACGAGTCTTGAAAGAATATTGAAAAATATATTTGATATAAATCCCAATTTTGAGATATAATTTGAGCAAACAATTAGATACTTGGTTGCAACCCAATAGGCTGATTATTAATTGATAAATTAAAATTTCTAATATTAGGGGGAAATATTAAGCGGCTGAAGAGTGAACCAGAAGTTCAAATAAAAAATTTAAAATAAATTGTCATCTTGATCCTCGTATAAACGAATACGAACCAAAAGTTCAATATATTTCTCATTTGCAAAGTTTATAAAACTTATTATCAGCTGCTAATACTCCAATTAAAGTAGGTTCTCTTGTTGGATAATCTAATATTGCAAATGAGTTGAAACCATATATGAAGCGTGGTAGGTAATTTAGTTTCAATGTTAAAAGTCCTCTACCAAAAAAAAACTAAAGTTAAAGATGACCCAAGTGAGGATATGAAAATTTTAAGGGTAATTTGACATAATTTATTTTTCAGTTCCAGAAGAACTAATCAAGTACTTGAAATATGAAATAAAGAGATCTCTATAAATTATGCCAGACAATCAAAATGAAGTCAATATTGACAATGTCTTTGGATAAAATATAGCGCTAAAGATGACAAATGATAACGAGGATCATGAATCAAAGTTTATCAAAGATCGTAGACAGAGTGAGAATTGGCCAAAATGAATATATTCAATTTAAGATGAATTAAACTCACTTTACAAGTGTCTTGATTTTGGACTTGTAGTCCAATTACCTCAAGGTGTGAAATCAATGGGATATAAATGAGTTTTTGTGAAAAGTAAAATAAGAATGGTATAAAGCTTAATTTCTTGCTCAATGATTTTCACAAAGAACTAAGTTTGATTTTAATGAAACATATGCACATGTAATGGGTTCAATTAATTTTTTATATTCAATTAGCCTTGTAGCACATGAAGGGCTTAATTTGAACATGATGGATGTTGTGACATCTTATTTATACAACTCACTTTATAGTAATATTTAGCGAAACTCCTTAAAGGGTTAATATATCAGAGATTCATAATTTTGGATCTCGATAAAGCTACTCCATCAATTTGAACAAGTCTCTCTATGAGCTTAAACAATCTGGACGCATGTGGTATAATCGCCTCAGTAAATATTTGCTAAAAGAGGGATATACATATAACTCAATGTGTCCTTGTATTTTTATAAAAGGATGTGGAAAATAATTTGCTATAATAGTTGTCTATGTGGATGACATAGAGTTATTGGAACTCGTGAAGTGATTCCTAAAGCTATAAATCTCTTAAAGAAATAATTTGAGATTAAAGACATAGAAAAGATAAATTTTTGTATAGGTTTACAAATTGAGCATTTGGACAGTAGAATGTTTCTACATTAAGAACCTTATAAAGAAAAAGTGTTAAAACTTTTCTACATGAGAAAATATTGTATATAGATAAAATGTTAAAATGTTTCTATATGGATAAATCTCATATGATGTATACTTCTATAATGTTAGATCATGGGATATGTAGACGGTTATTTTAGACCTCGAGAAAAGGATGAAAAATTAATTGGTCCTGAAGTACCATATCCTAGTGTAATTCAAGCATTGATCTATCTTGCTAATTATACACACCATGATAAGTTAATTACTATAATTATATTAGCAAGATATAGTTCTTCACCTACACTAATATATTTGAACGGATTCAAACATACACTTCGTTATCTTAGGGGTAAATGGACATGAGTTTGTTTTATTCCAGTCTATCCCAATTATATTTAACAGATTATGCATAAATAAGTTACTTGTCAATTCCTCATAATAGTTCATCACACAAATTATTTAGTTACTTATGATGGTACAAATACTTCATGGAGACCTGCGAATCAAATCACAGTAACAACTTCATTTATTTATGAAGAATTTTAGCACTGCATGAGGCAATTTGAGAATGTGTTTGGTTGAGATCCCAAATTCAACACACACAAAAGACTTTTGGTTTGAATTTTGGAAGGAAAAAAATACAAAAATCATACATGAAGATAATACTGCATGCTTTGCTCAATTGAAAGATGGTTATGTTTGAGGAGATCAAATAAAACACATTTCTCCAATGTTCTTTTTCACTCATGATCTTCAGAAAAGTGATGATATAAGCTCCAACAAATTTGTCCATGTGATAATCTTGCAGACCTTTTAGTACAAAAGATTGACCTTCATCATAGAAGAAATTATCGTTCAGTTGAGGGGGAGAAATGAATTTGTTCAGTTGAGGAGGAGAAATGAATTTTTCTTAAAAGGATATTGTACTCTTTTTCCTTCACTAGATTTTTTTCCACTAGGTTTTTTCTAGTAAGGTTTTAACGAGGCATATCCTAAACAAACATTTGATGGAACTGTTATGAATAATGGATTATTGCCTCCCTATAGTTTTATTTCTTATTTGTAATTATTTTTATTGATTAGTAACAAAGTAGTTCCTTCACAGAGAATGTTGTACTCTTTTTTTTATTCACTAGAATTTTTTCCACTGGTTTTTCCTAGTAAGATTTTAATGAGGCATAATTTTTATGGACATCCAAGGGAGAGTTTTATAAATGGCATGATATGGATGTTCATCAATTAGGAGATTTCAATTTATTTTCTATTTATTACATATGTTATATAAATAGGACTCATATTGTACTTGAAATCTACACTAATCATGAGAATAATACAATCATATTTTCTCTCTTCTCTTTCTCTCCTTCGTCTTTACTCTTCTATTATATAGCTTCTTATTAATTTCATAATGGATTAGCAATTTTAACAATCTTCCACTAATATATTTTAAAATTTTGTTAAGGAATTTGGAGAAAAATATAGAGAAGACTTTCAAAATTAAAAAAAAAAAAGGAAGAAATGAAAAGAATTGAAAAATTTATGAAAGAATTTTAAATACCTAACTTTTTTATAATATAATTTTTGTTTTTATTTTGAGGGATCGAAAAACTATATTGGATGTTAGTTTTAAAGGATTTGGATAAATATTTCAAACCTCTATTTTTTTCTTTTTTTTTTATAATAATTTAAATATTAAAAACACAATTAAAAGTAATCTTTTTTCATTCTATACCAAAAAAAAATTATTGGATGTTAGTTTATAATTTGGATAAATATTTCAAATCTCTATTTTAATAAGTGTTAACTAAATTAGGTATTTTGGGTTTTTCTATTTTTGGATTTGGCTTAAGGAGCAAGCAAGTCCACTTATAAATAGAGGAAGTAACTCTTATTATTATACATAACTAGTATTTACATAATTTTACAGTTACAAAGTGAATAAATTTTTCTACAGTTTGTGGGCAGAGAGAAACTCTGTAGAAAATCATCATTTTCTCCCATATTTTGTCAAACCCTAATTTTATTTCTTTCTCAATTTTCTTTCTTTTCATTGTTATTGTGTATCATTATCAATCTTATTCATCAATATTGGTAGAAGTTTTTTATAGACTTTGGTGGATTTTCAACATCTGGTATCTAGAGCTTCTATTGAGCGATTCAAGGGAAAAATCACGATGGCAGTGAATCATCTGAATGGGAATTTTCCAGCAAGTCCTCCAATTCTAAAAGTTGATAAATATGAGAATTGATTCAAGGAGATGAAGGTTGTGTTTTGTTGTCAAGATCTTTGGGATCTTCTGAAAGAACGGTTAGAACCGCTTAAAGAAAACACAACAGAAGAAGAAGAGGCTGCACACAAAGAATTGAAGAAGACGAATTATAAAATCTCTCTTTATAATTCATAAATGTATGAGTATAAATAATTTCGAAAAGATTAGTGATGTAGAATATGCGAAAGAAGCTTGGGAAATTCTGGAAAAGTCTTTTGGAGGTGCAGAAAATGTGAAGGGGGTGAAGTTACAAACTTACAAAAGAACGTATGAATTGCTTCAGATGGAAGGAAGTGAAAGCATAACTAATTTCATCACTAGGTTATGAAAATATTGAATCAAATCAAGGTATGTGGAGAAGTGTTGACAACAAGATCAATTGTTGCAAAGATCTTGATATCTTTGGCTCCAAAGTTTGACCATGTGGTGGTAGCTAAATAAGAGTCAAAAGATTTGTCAAAATTGACAAAGAAAGTGATTCAAGGGACGCTTGAATCTTATGAAAAAATAATTGTCAAAATAGTTGCTGGAAAGTAGAAGAGTGATATGCCTTTGCAAGCGCAATCATCAAGAGAAAAGAAAGGCAAAGGAAAATGGTTCGACAACAGAGGTAGAGGAAGCTACAACAATTCGACTGGTAGAGGAGACCATCAAGAAAGAATTATGTCAAATCAAAGAAGACCCTCATACAAAGGCAACCAAAGAGGTGGTTCTAGAGGTAGAGGAAGAGGTGGCGGTCAAAAGCCTGATAAGAGTCACATTTAGTGCTTTAACTATCAGAATTATGGTCACTATTCTAGTGATTATCCTGAAAAATAAAAGAATAAAAAAAGCGATGCAAATTTTGCAAAAAATGAAGAAGAATAGGTGATGTTGATGGTCACAAAAAGTGATAAAGATATATTCAAGTACTAATGGTACTTGGATTCTGGATGCTCGTCACACGCGTTTGTGAGGAAATATTCGTCTGTCAAAATAAAACCCTCAATGAAGAACATGGTGAAATTCACAAATGACAATACTCTAACAACCGAAGGTATTGGAGACATTCGGATTATGAGGAAAGATGACAAGAGGTCGGTAATTTCCATTGTGTTGCACATACCATGCATGAAGAGAAACTTTCTCAGCATAGGGAAGTTGGTCGAAGAGAATTATAAAGTTTGATCAAAGGCAAGATGATGAGAGTCGTCGACACAAGAATGATAAGCGAAAATTATAATTATTTTTATATATACTTTTTGTTGCACTTATCGACTCTTTGTTGTTAATATCAGTTGAATAACCCAAATTTGTGTATAAATACGTTTAGTTTGTATATAATGCATTTTTGTGTACATAATGTATCGATTGATGGTTTTTTATTCATTTTGTAGGTATTTGAGCATTGTTAGAGCAAGATGAATAAATGTTCCAAGATGTATTATTGGATCAATAAAGGAATAAGGCTAAGAAGAGAGAGCCATTGGAGTTATGTAGGAAGAGCAACAAAAGTTAATGTTCTGGTGTGCCTCATCTGGCGAAGCCTGGGCGAGGATCCTTCGCGTTTTCCTCGTCGGGCGACAGAAGGGCGAGACAGAAAACATCATTTTTCCAGTAGCCACTGACTTCGGCTTGCTAGCAGCTCGATGAGCGATAAATAAGGATGTCATCTGGAGAAGCTTCCCTTCACTGAACGAGGGTAGATATTTTTCCCTAATTGCATATGTGGCGCAACCTGGGCCTTGTATTTAAGGTTCGTCGTCAAGCAAAGCTTCTTTGTCACCGGGCGACGCGTGCAGACCAGATTTTTGTATATATTTCTATTTCATTTATTTTGTAAAGGGTATGGTTTTGGGGAAGTTTTTGATCCCAACTCCATCAACCTTCAATTTTGTTAGGATTATCTTAGATAACAACTATGGAGCTTAGATACGGATGATTCGAGGTGGATTACTCTTTGATCGATGCTGACAAACCGGTAGATATGTGGTCCATTTATCTTTTTCATTGTGTATTCTATTTTGGTTGGGTTTGTATATGTATTTAATTTGAACTCATGTATATTTGTCGCCCTTGGCATTATATAAAACCTTCTTTACAAATCTTTGTCAATTGTTGTCCTGGATTTTTTCTATGTGCTCGGGATTTGGGTTGTTATAGACATATACTTCTTGAGTCCTTATCTAGGATGATAGTCTGTTAGTTTCTGGATTCTAGAGATAGATTTAGAGCTGACATTCACTTGGGTGTTTATGATTAATGCCTCTGTGTTGGTTGTGTCTCCCTGAGAGATTGTCGACGCGATTAGCACGATTGACTTCTATGTTGTTGAGGTGGTTGAGAGATCGCTACTGAGGTGATATCGTCGGGCTCTCAATTTGGGTTAGAAATGACTTGGGTTGTGAGTGATACCTGGTGACATTAATGAGTATTATAGGTTGATTATAAGAGGTCGATAGGTTTAAGTCTATGAGAAGTGGATTGTATGCACGTGTAATACGGTGGGAGAACTGGCTTTTTGGTTTTATCCAAATGTGTGAATAGCTAGAGTCGCCACCGACTTTTATTTTATCCAATATTTAGGAAAAGTGAAAAGAACAGGAAACACCATTGATAGATTTCAAGTTCGGGGGGTAAGTTATGAAAATGGAAGGTGTTAGCGCCCTTTTCATCTGTAGTTATCTACGGGCTCTTAATTGTTTAGCTCACTTTTGAAAATCTTGCTTTGTGTGTGTGATTTATTTGAAAATATTTTAAAATCGCCAATGTAAAGTTGACTTTATAATGATTCTTGTATCAGTCCTCAAGAATGTATACAAAGTGTTATTTGTAAAAATATTTGTTTGAAAGTGTAGTGTGAAAAAAAGTTTTGAGAAAAGTTGTGAGCAAGCAATTAAGAGTTTCTTACCCACTAAAGTCTTTCTTATTCTTTTCCTTCTCCTTTAGAGATAGTACTATCCATACCATTAGTTGGTAGGTAGCCCTATCTATTGGATATGAAGGGACATGTGTAGGATCATCGTATGGTCATCGAAGGCAACAAGTAAGGATACTTTAGCAATTATATCGAAGGGACTATCATCATTTTGTAGGCAACTCGAAGGGACTAGATCATTTTGTAGGTAGCTCGAAGAGTCATTAAAGGATTAAGATATTTATTCAAAAGGGACATGATAATTTAATCAAGGGTATTTTTATAAAGTTTCCCCACTTTTGAGGGACGTGACCAATATCATAAGGTAACAAGAGAGGTTATCCTAGAGGTGCAAGTGTGCGAAGTGTATTGATTCAGTTATTTATCTTGAATATTAGGGTTTTCTAGATTGTTTTTAGTCTTGCCATGCAAACCCTAGTTACTAGCAGTTAAATATGTACAGAAAAATAAAGTGTGGAATGTAAAGTCCTAAGCTATTACATGGCTTTGAGAGAGGTACATAAGTATAAAAATTCACGAGAAAGTAAATCTACAATATTACATCATGTGAGCAGTTACATAATTAGGAAAAAATGCAAGAAAAAGAATCTACACTATTACAATTAAAGAATGCAACCTATACAATTTTCTATGAAAATTAAATAGCAAGAAGAAAGAAAATAGAAAAAGAATGTTAAATGTTAAGAAAAAAGCCAATTTAATTAATTAGTAAATAAAAAATTAATTACTAACTAAAATCCTAATCATAATTTGTTAGTTATTAAGAAAAAAATATTAGGTTAGCTAATTGTTAATTAAAAAATAATTAAGGAATAATTAAGAAAGAAAATAGAAAAGTTAGGTCAGAAAAATAGGGTTAAAAAACTGCATGGAGTGGGTGTTGAACCCACGCCCCCTGGCTTCACAAATTGCATTACTTGCCACTAGGCCAAGCGCCTATTGGTGTTTGAGAAATAGGCATTGATTAATATATAAAACCCGCATGTTAGTTCTAAAAATAACAAAAAATAACTATAAGACACAGGGATCGAACCCACACCCTTCACGTTACATGCCTCCGTCTCAACCAATTGCGCTACGCCTCGTTTATCTTATTAAAATATAAGCAAACAAATATATAATAAAGTAAGTGAACCAGGGAAGCGCTGGAGCCCTAGCTCCGGTCATATTCTCCAATGAGAGGATTTTCAAACCTGCAAAATAACATGTATTAGACCATAAAAAGGACCTTATCCCCGTAGTTCGACCCTTGCGAATCCAATGGTGGTATATGTTTAGCCTGAAAACACTTGTATCATGAGTTTCGAAGAAGACATCTCAAACTACCCTAGCCATGGCAAAACATGATTCTCACGTTAGAGCTTCTATTTTATGATTCAAACTTGTTCTAAGTAACAACGGGAACTCATTTGGGCAGTTAATAAACATTAGCAATGCATGAAATTAATCATATGAATGTTTGAAAGAAAAGAAAATTGGAGAAGATGAGTATGCTTGTTTCAAGACTCAATGGCCATGACTTTCGACCTATTCTTACCCTTAGACACCTCAGGAATGATTTGCAATGGATGGCTTGGACTAAGAGTGACTAGATCTTGGTTTTGACTTTGCCCTAGTTTTGACAAAAATTGAGATTTTTTGAGAGGGTGTTCTTGATGCAATTTTTGTGTGTCCCTTGGTCTGAATGTGCTCTCTATTTATAATGAAATATTTAGGTTAACAAAAGTGGAATCAATCTTTTGTATTTCATGATCAAATCTTTGATTGAAGTTTTGCATGAAATCTTTCATTTTTAGGCCAATCATGTACCAATCAATCTTTACACGTTTTTTGCAAGTTGTCACCAGCTTTTTAGACTTATAATTTGATTCAAAAATAGATCTTCATGCCTCAATTCATTCACTTGGTATTTTATTTGATTTATTTTGCTTTTAATTGAATAAAATCAAAAATAAAAGAAATGAAAACCAAAAAAATAAATGAATGGATTTAGGAGTATATTATGAGGTCAGGAACACGTTTGGACCTTAAAAGATAGGCCCATTTAGCCCAAAAATTCAAATTTGCTTAATTTGGAGTTCATGTATTTTCTCAAAATTGCCCAACTTACATAAATCATATCTCACTCAATATTTATCATATGAAGGTGATATTTGACTCTTTGGAAAGCTTAAGATATCCCCTACAATCTTCATGTTGGTCATTTTTTATTTGAAGCAATCTTGATATAAATTGCTTTGATAAAAAGTGTCTTTTTGTTGACTTTTAAAATGACCTGTAATGTATTGGCCCATATCTCTCAAATGAAGCATTTTTGGCCTTGAGCTTAAAGAGCCAAAGATGTAGAGAATTCAATTTCCTTTAAAATGAGCTTTTGTTGAGAAATTTCTGATGAAGTATGTGAAAGTTTTGCTTGGTCAAAGTTTAGTTGACTTCTCCTTAAGAAAACCCTAATTTAGTAACTTTTGACTTTTGATGAATCTTGATTTTTCTTGATGAATCATAATCAAACCTTAACCAAATGATGAATGTGACTTCAAAATATTGATGTTGGCCAAAAATCTTAAAGTTTGACTGAAAATTGGTCAAATTTGACTTTTTGCCCAATATAGTTGATTTTCAATCATCTAACTAATTGACTGAGCAAACTTGTGCTGCAAGGCTTGGAATTTGGCATGAGGATTCTTTGAGACATATGAGAAACCATGAAATCCATTTGAGGCATTATAAATCCAATTTTCCTTGAGATAAGCAAAACCCTAGTTGTAGGTCAACTGCTTAGGAGAAGGGTTTGTCTGATCAATCCTTGAGTAGTCTTGAGCAATTGAGAACCCTAGGAGCATGGGGAGACCTATTCAAATAATTTGTCTTGAATAATGGGAGGACAAATTTTGGGGTACAACAACATGATTTATACGTTATTTCTTTTTCCTTTTTATACATTTAATTTATGTTGATAATTTTTACCCTTTCTAATCAACCCCCTAACTCATTAACGAACGATTTTTCGAACGATGACTCAATAACCAATCTCTATGGACACAGTATGATACAATCTAAATATCACCCGGTAAAATAATACTTTACTTTTTTCTTGTCACTTTATCGCTTCAGCAAAGAGGAAGGTTAATCTTGAAGGCTCTTATGTCTTAGAAGAGAACCTTCAAGATTGAACTAAATATGATGGATCGTAAGTGCCTTGCGTCTGCATCTAGCAGGGATGAATGAATATGGAACTAACGACTTGGCCATCTCAACTTAAAAGACATCAGAGATTTGAAAAAAAAGAAATATGGTTTCAGAGCTGCCAGAAATCGACATTCCAAACGAGGTATGTGAGGAGTGTGTGCAGGTGAAGCAACACAAGAATAACTTTACCAAGGATGCATGAAGTAAGTCGAAGACTATTCTTGAAATAATATAATATTATATATGTGGTCCTATCCAAGTGGATTAGATTGAAGGTAACATGTACTTTGTCACATTCATAGATGATTTTAGTCAAAAATTATGGAGTTGCCCGATCAAGAATAAATATGAAGTGATAGAGGTATTTGCCAAGTTTAAACCTATGGTCGAAAGGCAAAGTGGTCGAAAGCTCAATATTCTGAAGACTGATAGTGGTGAAGAATATGTGTCGAAAGACTTCGACATGTTATGTGATAAAGAAGGTATTTTGCATGAGGTAGTGCCACCCTACACTCCACAGCAAAATGAAACTGCAGAAAGGAAGAATAGAACCATCATGAATATGGTGAGAAGTATGTTAAAAGGTAAGCACTTACCTAAATAGTTTTGGAGTGAAGCTCTGTCGACTGCAACATACAATTTGAACAGATGTCCAATGAAGTAGCTAGAAGGGATTATGCTAGAAGAATGTTGGTCTGGTGTTAAGCCTAGCTTGAGTCATATGAAGGTATTTGGATCTATAGCACATATACATGTGCCAGATCAGTTGGGACGAAAACTTTATGAAAATCTGAGACAGATGATCCTAGTAGGATATCATTCGACTAAAGGTTACAAGATGTTAGACCCCGTGAACAAGCAAGTTGTGATCAGCATGGGCGTGATCATATATGAGCTTAAATAATAGGATTGGTATGAAAATGTAAATAAGGATTCAGTGAGAATATTTTGTGAAGAACCAGCTACTGAAGTCGAAAGAGAAGAAGTTCAACAAGAAGATGTGAGAGGTGATTCAGGCCCAAGCAGACCTCAGAGAATAATACAAATGCCTGTAAGGTGCAAGAAATGTGTGATTACATCAGATGATGCAGTCGATAATAAAGGTGAGATGGTACACTATGATTTCTATGCAGATGTTGAACCAGTCAATGCAGTTGAGTCATTGAAGGATTCAAAGTGGGTGAAAGCAATGAATGAGGAAATGGAATCCATCAAAGTCAACAACACTTGGTCACTTGTCAAGGCAAGAAGGAAATTGATGTGAAGTGAGTATACAAGATAAAGTTAAATCCCAAAGGGGGAGTAACTTGACACAAGGCAATACTTGTGGAGAAAGGATTTCTTCAGAAAGAAAGAATCGACTTCGATGAGGTTTTTGCACTTGTTGCTAGGATCGAAAGAATCAGGTTGGTTGTTGGTCTAGCATAAATGAACAGTTGGCACATATGTTAGATGGATGTGAAATGTGCATTCCTAAATGGACCCTTAGACGAATAAGTTTATTTTGCACAACCAGTTAGGTTTGTAAAGCATGGCGAAGAGAAAAAGGTATACAAAAAAAGCTCTTATGGACTTAAAAGAGCTCCAAGAGCTTGGAATAAGAAGATTAATTGTTTCTTAAGTGAGAAAGAATTTTTGAAGGGCACAACTGATCATGGATTATATGTAAGAAGAAGAAAGAGTGACTTGTTATACTATGTCTCTATGTCGATGACTTGTTGAGGTAGCTGCAAGAAAGAGATCAAAGATTTAAAAGGAGATCTTAGCTAGGAATTCAAAATGTATGATATGGGTGACATTTCATATTTCCTTGACATTAAATTATATAAGAGTAGTAGAGGTTTGATGATGCAGCAAAGAAGACATGCAAGAGAAATTCTCAAGAGATTTGAGATGGAAGAATGTAACTTGACTTCGACACCTGTTGAACCAAGGTTGCAACTGTCGAAATATTCAGATGAAGATGATGTTGACCCAACCCAATACAAAAGACTTATAGGGTCATTAAGGTACCTTTGTCTCACAAGGCCTGACTTAACATACAATGTAGATATGGTGAGTAGATTTATGCAGAAGCCAAAGGTATCACATCTAGCAGTGACGGAGAGGATACTAAGTTATCTTAAAGAAACTCTCGACTACGAAATTTTATTTCCTGCACTCGATAAAGGAAAAGAATGCAAGTTAATGGGTTACACCGACTCAAGTTGGTGTAGCGATGTTGAGGATCGAAAATCCACAACTGGTTATAAGTTTTTGCTAGGTGGTGCACCAGTAGCTTGGAGTTCAAGAAAAGAACAGATAATGGCATTGTCATTGTTGTACCCCAAAATTTGCCCTCTCAATTCTCAAGGCCTTTCTTACAAGGATTTTCAAGGTTCAAGCTTGAACAAGTGCATTTGGATTTTCCAATACCAAAATTAAAAGGAAACGGTCAAAAAGGGAGAAAACAGATAAAAATATTATTTTGACAAAAAATTGGAGAAATACAAGTGTCCTTCGATTGGCCTTTTGGCCTCTTTCGACACAAGCTTGGTTTGCATCCTTCGATTGGCCTTTTGACCTCTTTCGACACAAGCTTGGCTTGCATCCTTCGATTGTCCTTTTGACCTCTTTCGACACAAGCTTGGCTTGCATTCTTCGATTGGCCTTTTGGCCTCTTTCGCCTGGGCATGTGACTTCTTGTTGCAGGTTCCGTTTGTGTCTTTTGCTGCCTGCATGCTTACAATCGAAGGCCATTGACCTACTGGTCACATGTACCCCCCTGCAAGGCAAGTCTTCGTTTGGGCACTCACCTTCTGTGTGCCTGGATGAAAACTTCAGTTAAGCAAGAGCCTCCTTCGAATGCAACTTGGGAATACCCTTCGACTCAGAAGCCAGGAACCTCCCTCACGCTAAAAGGCAATGACTCCCTTTATGTGTGTTTCGATCCACATGCTTCGATTGGGCAACATTGCTTCCTTCGAACACGGACTTTCGATTGGGAAATATGTTTGCTTCGACCCAGGCTTCGATTGGGCAATATGCTTCCTTCGAGCATAAGCTTTCGATTGGGCAATATGCTTCCTTCGAGCATGGGCTTTCGATTAGGCAGTATGCTTCCTTCGAGCGTGAGCTTTCGATTGGGCAATAGCTTCCTTCGAGTTAGCTTGTTTCGACCACAAGCTTCAACTGAGGCAAAGGCTTCCTTCAAACAGGTGTGCTTCGATCTCACTCTTAGACCAATTCTCGTTTTCCAGGCTGTGTTGCGTCCAGATATTTACATAGTCAGAAGCTTGTACAAAGGTTTTAAACTTTACCTTTTGGATACTACTATTCTGGGTTAAAGGCTATATACTTTTTCTTTTCATAGAGAATACTTTATCACAAAAGCAGCTGTCAACCTGAATTTGGTCTGAGCACAAGCAACGTCAGAGGCCTAGGTCACATCTTCTGCCCCCCACTATTGTTGCTGCCAACAGGCCCCCCACTTGTACCTGTCACGTTACATATTATTTTATTATTTTTGCAAGGCTGGCTGTTGAAGACATGTCCATTCTTTTTCTCTATAAATAGAGGAATTTATGCAAAGCTGAGGAGGATCTTGGGGACCAGCAGAACGAATCTTCCAAAGTTTCTCAAACACAGAAAAACTCTCAAGTTCATCAACACTTGAGAAATCAAAACCCAGAATTCCAAACACTTGCTTCCTTCGATTCTGAAGAACAAATACTCTTCAGTATCCTTCGAATCCAGTTTGGAAAGAAACACAAGACTTGTTTCTTTCCTTCCTTCGAATCCAGCAGTCCAAGCACAGCTGTTGGCCCCCTCTGTCAAATCCAGAACCTTGGACCTCCACTCAAGGTCCCACATCCATTCAAGGCCTGAAGCGAGGTAAGTTATTCTTACCTTTGAACTTTTCATTTCATAACATGTAAATACAATTCCTTTTCGTTTGAAACATTGTACATACCATTGTTCCTTTCGTTTCCACATTTTTAACATGTTTTTAAAAGTTAAACCTTTCGTTTTTGCTTGCTGTTTGCCTGAACTAGCTTTAGTTATTAAACTGTTTGAAAGATAAATACTAGCATGGCCTCAGGCCATGTTGTAATTTAATGCTTGAAATGAAAGAAACAGGAAACAGGAAATAGGGAACGAAGCTTCTGGCTTCTACCCTCTTTCTCCAGGTCAAACGAAAGAGACAACCAGGAGGAAAACCATGTTGACTTCTAGGCCCAAACGAAAAGCATGCCTTCACTGACTTCCAGCCCCTAATCGAAAGGCGTTCCCTCACTGACTTCCAGGCCCCAGTCGAAGGATACAACTTGTTGTTGTCTTTGCCCAATCGAAGGACAGGACCTCGCCCCTGCCAAGGCCCAATCAAAAGACGTGACTTTGTTGTTGCCAGCCCCAATCGAAGGAGGCCAACAGAATGCCAGTCGAAGGGTGTTGCTGCCCAAATCGAAGGCTGCTACTGCCTGGGTCGAAAGACACTCATTTTACTTCTTTTTTATCTTATTTTTTTTCCTTTACATATTCTTGCCTTTTAATATGGTTGTAATAGTGTAGGATTTATTTTTTGCACTTTTTATTACTTTTGTACAAATGCTAGTAACTAGGTGTGTATGGCAAGATAAAACCAACAAGTAGACAACCTAAAAATCCAATACAAATGCATGCAATAAAACACACTTTGCACACATGCAACCTTAGGGTAATCTCACTTGTTGCCTCGGAATATAGTCATGTCCCTCGAGCATGGACGTTTTAGCAAAGACCCTCGATAAAAGATCGTAGTCCCTCGATGTTGCCTTCGGTAAACGATCTAGTCCCTAAAACGACATTGCTAAAATGTCTCATATGTTGCCTTCTATGACTACACAAACGTCCCGCGCCCGTCCAGTTCAACATCCTAACGCAAGGTTCTTCACCAAATACAATGGTGAAACAACACTGTTAAAAGGGTTAAAAAGCATAAGAAAGATCTTTGAGTAAAATAGGGTAGATAGCTCTTAGTTACTTGATCAAACTTGCAAAACATCCTTTCCATTTTTCAAACACACATCTCAACACAATTTCAAAACAAACTTTCAAAAACATTGAAACATCTTTTCAAAAAGATAAACACCTTTGTAAAACATTCAAACGAATTGTTACAAAGGTTGCCTAGACAAGGCATCTTTTTCAAAACATTTTCAAAACCACACACACAAAGCACCATTTCAAAACAATTGAAAAGCAAAGGCAAGTGATCTAAACAAGTAACTAAAAGCCCATGGATAACCATGGATGAAAAGGGTGCTAGCACCTTCCCTTTTCATAATCTACCCCCCGAACCCACGAAAACAACTCAAAGGTCTTTCATGTGCTTTTTAACCTTTCCTTAGGATAAATAAAAAGTCGGTGGCGACTCTTGCTAAACCGAACAAGTGCGAAAACAAACGCAAATCCCAAGTCAGTTCTCCCACCGTATCACAGAACTGGCGACTCTGCTGGGGAATCTTTCTAAAAGTGGGGTTACCTTAGGGTTTTAGATCACCTATACATGCTTACTTTGATTGCTTTGATTGCTTTACTTTTTGGTTCCTTGTTTGGGTTTGCTTTAATCCTACACCCGGATTTGGGGGCACCTTTTAGGTAAGTAGCAATAAAGTGTGAGGGAACTGTACGGGGTATACCGACATGGTTGAAGTAGTAGCTACGTTAGTGTGACATATTTGTGGGTACCGGTAGCCCTTGAATAGTCAAGGAGAATACGGGGCCGCTGAGTGATGTCGTGAAGCGCTAACGAACTCTTAGAACCTTACTTGACCATCTTGGCCTTTTTTAGGGGTAGTGAGATGACCGACTTTGGTGCAGTCCGAAGTTGGTAGATACTCGATACTACACTCATTGAGGATTGTTTTCTTGGGATATTTTGGTCGCCAGTTAAGTGGATAAACCAAAACAATGAACATAGAAAATAATCCAATGATATTGAGCTCCTTAGAACTCGGTTTCTATTTTAGGACAGGTTGAGCCAACTAACTTCAAGAGGGTACTTACCTACAAACCTCATGCAAGCCTAAACCTAAGGACTTGTTTGCTCCGTGTGAATATGATTACATGTATATACACTCACTTGCTTCTGCATACATGTACATAACATCATAACATCATACCATAGCATTTTCAATAACCATTTCAAGGATCTCGAGGGTTTTTTGATGCAGGGGCACGTTGAACCAGACGTCTACCAAAGAGAAAGAGGATTCCCCTCTAAACAAACGCTGTCAAAGATCAAGTGCAACAACTTGAATCAGGGGCTATGACCCACTCGACATGGTGAGCTTGATTCTCGTGGAAAGACATCCACCGATACAAAGTTATCCAATCAAGGATGTTCAATTTCTAACATTTCTCTTGTGTTTACCCCGAGAGATCCTTGAAAACATGCATCCACATATCATAATGCATTGCAAGTTATAATCTCTTTGTTATTCAAACAATTATCTGTTAATGTCAAACTTTGTTTTCATTAATGCATTGCATATGTTTGTCTTGATTTGATCCACTCATTTCCATTACATTTAAATTATGCTTTTTACTCTCTTTATGACTTTCAACTCTTGCTAAAAGTTACAAGCCTTTAGAGGGAGGATGATGAAACAATGCCATAATCTCATAACAGTATGCTATTGAACAGACCTTGCTGACGATGTACAGGCGTTTCTTTCAAATCCTAAACACTGGAGTTATAAGGAAGATAATCCCTAGTCAACCCCTTCGAGCCAAAGAAGTAGAAGTTTTCTGTTTTAAACACAAATTGAAACCTTTAAACCTGGGGCAGGGTAGTCACTCAGTTAATTCAAAAGATGCGCATTGAAGTCGCAAACTCTCACTTCGTAATACAACGAACGACATCAAAAGCATTCCTCTGGAATCAAAAGACAGTGGTGGTTCCTTATCTCATATGCAGTCATTATCTCTCAAAAGAGAAAATCCCACTGAGCCAAAACCTATAAAGGAGGCTTAAGAAAGCTGGGGCATCCCGCTGACTGTAATCTTGAAAACAGGAACAGTCAGGCAAAAGTTAGGGATAACAAATCAAAAGAACGAGGTCGCTACAAATCCTCAGCAACATGAAAAATGTTGCAAAAATGACGGCCTTCCAACAAATTCAACTTGTGTGAACTATCACCAAAAACGTCGTTCCAGGCTCATTTGGAGTTCAAGTGCACAATTAACTGAGTTTAGGATTGAAGAACATCACGAAGAGCGGGTGGGTACAAATATACTTTGAGCCTTTATCCTTTGTTTCTTAAACCGTGAACCAAGCCACGTTACAACCCTTCAAAAGTCCTAACTGAAGCATGGGTTAGTTCGAAAGCATACTGTTACAAAAGGTATCCTGACTCCTGTAAGGCTCTGCTCTAAATCCTGAGTTTGAATTTTCTTAGCAAAATTTCTTTACTCGCTAAAACGCATTTTCAAAAAACTTCAAGACAAACATAAACTTTGCATTACTTGAATATCATTGTTTGCATATGGCTATTTGTTTGACAGCGGAGAAATTCACACAATGAATATCCAGTGAACGAAAGCTCTCCCAGTGAACAAAATCACTTCAAGTGGGAAAACTTCCAATGACAAATCTCCTATCAACAGGGGGACTTGACATATCACTATCCAGCACACCTGGGGCAGTCCAGTCAAGATTTCAAGAAATCTCTGAAGAAGTACAGAGTAACCAGGGGCAAGTCTCCATCTCTGTCACTTGGGGCATTGAACGTCAACCCCAACACAGGGTTACATACAATCAAACTTTTTGGCAATGCCACAAACACTTGCTGCTAGGGGCAGGGACAAATCTCCCCAAAATCCTTCTCATAGGATGATTCCCCAGCAAGAGTATAATCTCTGAAAACCTTTCCCCAGCTGAATCAACCTCAAGAATCCTCGAGGACTTCCCCCAACGAAGATGTCACCTCTCTAGCGGACTGACGACAGGGTTTATTTCCCCAACAACACTAGGATTCCCCAGCTTGAGTTTGCCTCTCCGACTACTACAAATCAAAGGACCACAACTCCTCTTCCCCAGTAGACTACTCTACAATCCCCAACAAGTTACTGTGAAACCTGGACCCGACCAAATATCAGTTTAACTTCGACTTCCCAGTAGAGCAACGGACAACTAAGACTCCTAAACTCTTTTTCCAAGCAGAAATAAACATACTCCCCACAGAGTTTTCAACTTCCCCCGGCGGATTTCTCCTCAAACAACAAAACAGGAATCCATTGGAAATATTCTAAGCAAAGTTTGAAGACACACATACTCTTCAACAATAGTCCAGGATTTAATGACTCCCCAGCTTTTGTCAAGGATTTATTTTCCCAGACAAAAATACATTCATTAACATTTCACACTTCATACATCCTATTTACATACATGATAAGTGCATACAACACAATCTCATTTATTTTGAGAACATCATGACATCGTGCATTTCATACATCATGACATTGCATACAACTAACGTTTTACCTTTTTCAGAAGAAGGTCAATCAACAGATGGCTACCATCAACCTTTTCAAGTTCCAGATTAATGCCTGTAGCAAGCCAGGAAAACTATATGTGGACGACTGATTGTAGATTAATACCTGAAACCAGCCAGGAAAACTATCTACATGAAGAGATTGAAGATTAACACCTGTAACAAGCCAGGAAACTATCTTTTTTTCTCAGGTCAGAGATTAATACCTGAAACCAGACAGTACAACTATCTCATCAGCCAACCTTTTCAAGTTCCAGATTAATACCTGTAGCAAGCTAGGAAAACTATTTGTGGACGACTGATTGTAGATTAATACCTGGAACTAGCCAGGAAAACTATCTACATGAAGAGATTGAAGATTAACAGCTGTAACAAGCAAGGAAACTGTCTTTCTTTCTCAGGTCAGAGATTAATACCTGAAACCAGACAGGACAACTATCTCATCGGCCAACCTTTTCAAGTTCCAGATTAATACCTGTAGCAAGCCAGGAAAACTATCTGTGGACGACTGATTGTAGATTAATACCTGAAACCAGCCAGGAAAACTATCTACATGAAGAGATTGAAGATTAACACCTGTAACAAGCCAGGAAACTATCTTTCTTTCTCAGGTCAGAGATTAATACCTGAAACCAGCCAGGACAACTATCTCATCGACCAACCTTTTCAAGTTCCAGATTAATACCTGTAGCAAGCCAGGAAAACTATCTGTGGACGACTGATTGTAGATTAATACCTGAAATCAGCTAGGAAAACTATCTACATGAAGAGATTGAACATTAACACCTGTAACAAGCCAGGAAACTATCTTTCTTTCTCAGGTCAGAGATTAATACCTAAAACCAGCCAGGACAACTATCTCATCGGCCAACCTTTTCAAGTTCCAGATTAATACCTGTAGCAAGCCAGGAAAACTATCTGTGGACGACTGATTGTAGATTAATACCTGAAACCAGCCAGGAAAACTATCTACATGAAGAGATTGAAGATTAACAGTTGTAACAAGCCAGGAAACTATCTTTCTTTCTCAGGTCAGAGATTAATACCTGAAACCAGACAGGACAACTATCTCATCGGCCAACCTTTTCAAGTTCCAGATTAATACCTGTAGCAAGCTAGGAAAACTATCTGTGGACGACTGATTGTAGATTAATACCTGAAACCAGCCAGGAAAACTATCTACATGAAGAGATTGAAGATTAACACCTGTAAAAAAGCCAGGAAACTATCTTTCTTTCTCAGGTCGGAGATTAATACCTGAAACCAGACATGACAACTATCTCATCGGCCAACCTTTTCAAGTTCCAGATTAATACCTGTAGCAAGCCAGGAAAACTATCTGTGCACGACTGATTATAGATTAATACCTGAAACCAGCCAGGAAAACTATCTACATGAAGAGATTGAAGATTAACAGTTGTAACAAGCAAGGAAACTATCTTTCTTTCTCAGGTCAGAGATTAATACCTGAAACCAGACAGGACAACTATCTCATCGGCCAACCTTTTCAAGTTCCAGATTAATACCTGTAGCAAGCCAGGAAAACTATCTGTGGACGACTGATTGTAGATTAATACCTGAAACCAGTCAGGAAAACTATCTACATGAAGAGATTGAAGATTAACACATGTAACAAGCCAGGAAACTATCTTTCTTTCTCAGGTCAGAGATTAATACCTGAAACCAGCCAGGACAACTATCTCATCGACCAACCTTTTCAAGTTCCAGATTAATACCTGTAGCAAGCCAGGAAAACTATCTGTGGACGACTGATTGTAGATTAATACCTGAAACCAGCTAGGAAAACTATCTACATGAAGAGATTGAAGATTAACACTTGTAACAAGCCAGGAAACTATCTTTCTTTCTCAGGTCAGAGATTAATACCTGAAACCAGCCAGTACAACTATCTCATCGACCAACCTTTTCAAGTTCCAGATTAATACCTATAGCAAGCCAGGAAAACTATCTGTGGACGACTGATTGTAGATTAATACCTGAAACCAGCTAGGAAAACTATCTACATGAAGAGATTGAAGATTAACACCTGTAACAAGCCAGGAAACTATCTTTCTTTCTCAGGTCAGAGATTAATACCTGAAACTAGCCAGGACAACTATCTCATCGGCCAACCTTTTCAAGTTCCAGATTAATACCTGTAGCAAGCTAGGAAAACTATCTGTGGACGACTGATTGTAGATTAATACCTGAAACCAGCCAGGAAAACTATCTACATGAAGAGATTGAAGATTAACAGCTGTAACAAGCCAGGAAACTATCTTTCTTTCTCAGGTCAGAGATTAATACCTGAAACCAGACAGGACAACTATCTCATCGGCCAACCTTTTCAAGTTCCAGATTAATACCTGTAGCAAGCTAGGAAAACTATCTGTGGACGACTGATTTTAGATTAATACCTGAAACCAGCCAGGAAAACTATCTACATGAAGAGATTGAAGATTAACACCTGTAAAAAAGCCAGGAAACTATCTTTCTTTCTCAGGTCAGAGATTAATACCTGAAACCAGACATGACAACTATCTTATCGGCCAACCTTTTCAAGTTCCAGATTAATACCTGTAGCAAGCCAGGAAAACTATCTGTGGACGACTGATTGTAGATTAATACCTGAAACCAGCCAGGAAAACTATCTACATGAAGAGATTGAAGATTAACACCTGTAACAAGCCAGGAAACTATCTTTCTTTCTCAGGTCAGAGATTAATACCTGAAACCAGACAGCACAAATATCTACTCGAACAACTCATACAGATCTCAACTCCAAGATACAGTCCAGATACGCTCCAGATACGGTTGCCATTCTATCACTCATTCAGATCCCAGTTACAGTTTCAGATATACTCCAGACACGGAAGTCATTCTGCTACTCATACAGATCTCAACTCCAAGATATAGTCCAGATACGATCCAGATTCGGATGTCATTTTGTCACTCATTCAGATCCTAGTTACAGTTTCAGATATACTCCAGACATGGAAGTTATTCTGCTACTCATACAGATCTCAACTCCAAGATACAGTCCAGATATGATCTAGATTCGGATGTCATTCTGTCACTCATTCAGATCCCAGTTACAGTTTCAGATATACTCCAGACACGGAAGTCATTCTGCTACTCATATAGATCTCAACTCCAAGATACAGTCCAGATACGATCCAGATTCGGATATCATTCTGTCACTCATTCATATCCCAGTTACAGTTTCAGATACATTCCAGACATGGAAGTCATTCTACTACTCATACAGATCTCAAACTCCAGATACAGTCCAGATACGGTTGCCATTTTGTCACTCATTCAGATCCCATTTACCTTTTCAGATACATTCCAGACACGGAAGTCATTCTGCTACTCATACAGATCTCAACTCCAAGATACAGTCCAGATACGATCCAGATTCGGATGTCATTCTGTCACTCATTCAGATCCCAGTTATAATTTCAGATATACTCCAGACACGGAAGTCATTCTGCTACTCATACAGATCTCAACTCCAAGATACAGTCCAGATACGATCCAGATTCGGATGTCATTCTGTCACTCATTCAGATCCCAGTTACAGTTTCAGATACATTTCAGACATGGAAGTCATTCTGCTACTCATACAGATCTCAAACTCCAGATACAGTCCAGATACGATCCAGATTTGGATGCCATTCTGTCACTCATTCAAAATACAGTCCAGATACAATCCAGATTTGGATGTCATTCTGTCACTCATTCAAAATATGATCCAGATTCGGATGTCATTCTGTCACTCATTCAAATACATTTCAAATACGCTCCAGACACGAACGCCATTCTTTGGCTCATATAGACTCAGTCTCCAGATACAGTTCAAATGCATTCTAGACATGGATACCATTTTGATGCTCATTCTTCTAACCTACAACATTGCACTTACAACAAACATTCTCGGATGGCATCTTTAAGCCCATCTCCGACAAGATTCTGTCACATCTCCAGATGGCATCTATAAGCCCATCCTCCTACCAACAATCTCCAAATGGCATCTGTAAGCCCATTCCCGACATCACAATGCTGATACTACACCATGCGAGTGCAAATTTCTGGGCACTCTAGTGTTCAATCATCTTCCACCTTCAAGTTACAAATGGCAGATTCGCCAATCTAACTCTTCAGGTGTAAGAAGATTGAACAGGGGCAGCTGTTGTACCCCAAAATTTGCCCTCTCAATTCTCAAGGCCTTTCTTACAAGGATTTTCAAGGTTCAAGCTTGAACAAGTGCATTTGGATTTTCCAATACCAAAATTAAAAGGAAACAGTCAAAAAGGGAGAAAACAGATAAAAATATTATTTTGACAAAAAATTGGAGAAATACAAGTGTCCTTCGATTGGCCTTTTGGCCTCTTTCGACACAAGCTTGGTTTGCATCCTTAGATTGGCCTTTTGACCTCTTTCGGCACAAGCTTGGCTTGCATCCTTCGATTGGCCTTTTGACCTCTTTCGACAAAAGCTTGGCTTGCATTATTCAATTGGCCTTTTGGCCTCTTTCGCCTGGGCATGTGACTTCTTGTTGCAGGTTCCATTTGTGTCTTTTGTTGCCTGCATGCTTGCAATCGAAGGCCATTGACCTACTGGTCACATGTACCCCCCTGCAAGGCAAGTCTTTGTTTGGGCACTCACCTTCTGTGTGCCTGGATGAAAACTTCAGTTGAGCAAGAGCCTCCTTCGAATGCAACTTGGGAATACCCTTCGACTCAGAAGCCAGGAACCTCCCTCACGCTAAAAGGCAATGACTCCCTTTATGTGTGTTTCGATCCACATGCTTCGATTGGGCAACATTGCTTCCTTCGAACACGGACTTTCGATTGGGAAATATGTTTGCTTCGACCCAGGCTTCGATTGGGCAATATGCTTCCTTCGAGCATGAGCTTTCGATTGGGCAATATGCTTCCTTCGAGCATGGGCTTTCGATTAGGCAGTATGCTTCCTTCGAGCGTGAGCTTTCGATTGGGCAATAGCTTCCTTCGAGTTAGCTTGTTTCGACCACAAGCTTCGACTGAGGAAAAGGCTTCCTTCAAACAGGTGTGCTTCGATCTCACTCTTAGACCAAGTCTCGTTTTCCAGGCTGTGTTGCGTCCAGATCTTTACATAGTCAGAAGCTTGTACAAAGGTTTTAAACTTTACCTTTTGGATACTACTATTCTGGGTTAAAGGCTATATACTTTTTCTTTTCATAGAGAATACTTTATCACAAAAGCAGCTGTCAACCTGAATTTGGTCTGAGCACAAGCAACGTCAGAGGCCTAGGTCACATCTTCTGCACCCCGCTGCTGCTGCTGCCAACAGGCCCCCCACTTGTACCTGTCACGTGACATATTATTTTATTATTTTTGCAAGGCTGGATGTTGAAGACATGTCCATTATTTTTCTCTATAAATAGAGGAATTTATGCAAAGCTGAGGAGGATCTTGGGGACCAGCAGAACGAATCTTCCAATGTTTCTCAAACACAAAAAAACTCTCAAGTTCATCAACACTTGAGAAATCAAAACCCATAATTCCAAACACTTGCTTCCTTCGATTCTGAAGAACAAATACTCTTCAGTATCCTTCGAATCCAGTTTGGAAAGAAACACAAGACTTGTTTCTTTCCTTCCTTCGAATCCAGCAGTCCAAGCACAGCTGTTGGCCCCCTCTGTCAAATCCAGAACCTTGGACCTCCACTCAAGGTCCCACATCCATTCAAGGCCTGAAGCGAGGTAAGTTATTCTTACCTTTGAACTTTTCGTTTCATAACATGTAAATACAATTCCTTTTCGTTTGAAACATTGTACATACCATTGTTCCTTTCGTTTCCACATTTTTAACATGTTTTTAAAAGTTAAACCTTTTGTTTTGCTTGCTGTTTGCCTGAACTAGCTTTAGTTATTAAACTGTTTGAAAGATAAATACTAGCATGGCCTCAGGCCATGTTGTCATTTAATGCTTGAAATGAAAGAAACAGGAAACAGGAAATAGGGAACGAAGCTTCTGGCTTCTACCCTCTTTCTCCAGGTCAAACGAAAGAGACAACCAGGAGGAAAACCAAGTTGACTTCTAGGCCCAAACGAAAAGCATGCCTTCACTGACTTCCAGCCCCTAATCGAAAGGCATTCCCTCACT
The DNA here is from genome assembly GCA_948472305.1 of Vicia faba. Lineage (NCBI taxonomy): Eukaryota > Viridiplantae > Streptophyta > Magnoliopsida > Fabales > Fabaceae > Vicia > Vicia faba. The sequence goes on along the minus strand of OX451737.1, from coordinate 1,071,423,198 downwards.
GACTTCCAGGCCCCAGTCGAAGGATACAACTTACTGTTGTCTTTGCCCAATCGAAGGACAGGACCTCGCCCCTGCCAAGGCCCAATCGAAAGACGTGACTTTGTTGTTTCCAGCCCCAATCGAAGGAGGCCAACAGAATGCCAGTCGAAGGGTGCTGCTGTCCAAATTGAAGGCTGCTACTGCCTGGGTCGAAAGACACTCATTTTACTTCTTTTTTATCTTATTTTTTTTCCTTTACATTTTCTTGCCTTTCATTATGATTGTAATAATGTAGGATTTATTTTTTGCACTTTTTATTACTTTTGTACAAATGCTAGTAACTCGGTGTGTATGGCAAGATAAAACCAACAAGTAGACAACCTAAAAATCCAAGACAAATGCATGCAATAAAAGACACTTTGCACACATGCACCCTTAGGGTAATCTCAGTTGTTGCCTCGGAATATAGTCATGTCCCTCGAGCATGGGCGTTTTAGCAAAGACCCTCGATAAAAGATCGTAGTCCCTCGATGACCCTCGATGTTGCCTTCGGTAAACGATCTAGTCCCTAAAACGACATTGCTAAAACGTCCCATATGTTGCCTTCTATGACTATACAAACGTCCCGCGCCCGTCCCGTTCAACATCCTAACGCAAGGTTGTTCACCAAATACAATGGTGAAACAACACTATTAAAAGGGTTAAAAAGAATAAGAAAGATCTTTGAGTAAAACAGGGTAGATAGCTCTTAGTTACTTGATCAAACTTGCAAAACATCCTTGCCATTTTTCAAACACACATCTCAACACAATTTCAAAACAAACTTTCAAAAACATTGAAACATATTTTCAAAAAGATAAACACCTTTGTAAAACATTCAAACGAATTGTTACAAAGGTTGCCTAGACAAGGCATCTTTTTCAAAACATTTTCAAAACCACACACACAAAGCACCATTTCAAAACAATTGAAAAGCAAAGGCAAGTGATCTAAACAAGTAACTAAGAGCCCATGGATAACCATGGATGAAAAGGGTGCTAGAACCTTCCCTTTTCATAATCTACCCCCCGAACCCACGAAAATAACTCAAAGGTCTTTCCTGTGCTTTTTGACCTTTCCTTAGGATAAATAAAAAGTCGGTGGCGACTCTTGGTAAACCGAACAAGTGCGAAAACAAACGCAAATCCCAAGTCAGTTCTCCCACCGTATCACAGAACTGGTGACTCTGCTGGGGAATCTTTCTAAAAGTGGGGTTACCTTAGGGTTAGATCACCTATACATGCTTACTTTGATTGCTTTGATTGCTTTACTTTTTGGTTCCTTGTTTGGGTTTGCTTTAATCCTACACCCGGATTTAGGGGCACCTTTTAGGTAAGTAGTAATAAACTGTAAGGGAACTGTGCGGGGTATACTGACATGGTTGAAGCAGTAGCTACATTAGTGTGACATATTTGTGGGTACCGGTAGCCCTTGAGTAGTCAAGGAGAATACGGGGCCGCTGAGTGATGTTGTGAAGCGCTAACGAACTCTTAGAACCTTACTTGACCATCTTGGCCTTTTTTAGGGGTAGTGAGATGACCGACTTTGGTGCAGTCCGAAGTTGGTAGATACTCGATACTACACTCATTGAGGATTGTTTTCTTGGGATATTTTGGTCGCCACTTAAGTGGATAAACCAAAACAATGAACATAGAAAATAATCCAATGATATTGAGCTCCTTAGAACCCGGTTTCTATTTTAGGACAGGTTGAGCCAACTAACTTCAAGAGGGTACTTACCTACAAACCCCATGCAAGCCTAAACCTAAGGACTTGTTTGCTTTGTGTGAATATGATTACCTGTATATACACTCACTTGCTTCTGCATACATGTACATAACATCATAACATCATACCATAGCATTTTCAATAACCATTTCAAGGATCTCGAGGGTTTTTTGATGCAGGGGCACGTTGAACCAGACGTCTACCAAAGAGCAAGAGGATTCCCCTCTAAACAAACGCCGTCAAAGATCAAGTGCAACAACTTGAATCAGGGGCTATGACCCACTCGACATGGTGAGCTTGATTCTCGTGGAAAGACATCCACTGATACAAAGTTCTCCAATCAAGGATGTTCAATTTCTAACATTTCTCTTGTGTTTACCCCGAGAGATCCTGGAAAACATGCATCCACATATCATGCATTGCATCGTAACAGGTTTTCCTTTTCAGGTTTCCTTATTCTCCTACTGTTTATTTCAGTAGAGATGGCTCTAGAGCAGACTATCAAGGACATCCAGGCTCAAAACTCTCAACTTCAAGAGATGTTCTTGAATCTATCCAAGGGACAAGAAGAGGTCAAGGCGCTCCTCACCAGGGGCATGATCATGGGAAATCCTGATGGAAACAAAGATGACCAGTTGGAAAGGCTACAAACTGAGATAGCCATAATGAAGGGACAGTTGGTGGGCCAGATGGCTCTTATCCAAAATCTGGCTCAAGGACAAGAAGAGGTGAGGGTTCTCATCAACAAGCTTCGTCAAGATGGATGTAACCAAATGGGGAAAACATCTAGGACTGGGGATCAAATCATCATTCAGCCTCCCATGATACAAGAAGCTGGTTTAAGGGAGAGAAGACCTTCTCACTTTGCTTCCACGTCACGAGCCCAATAACGACTTTGTCAACATCAACCGGATAATCAGCCAAAGGGGGAAAGACTTCAAAGGCAATTCACCCAAATCAACATGCCATTGTCACAAGCATTGCAGCACATGTTGAAGATGAATCTGATTACGGTGATAGACCCTCATCCGAACCCTAAGACTTCTTCTCCTAACTACAATCCAGACGCCAGGTGTGCCTATCATTCTGATAGTCCTGGACATGATACAAACGATTGTTGGGCGTTGAAGTACAAGATTCAAAACCTGATCGACGAAGGAATGCTGGAGTTCACACAAGATGGCCAGACTGAATTCTTCTGCCAAAGGCTCACCACCTAAAGTGACAAGTTCAGACAAATAAGCTTTTGTTCATTTGAATTTTCAAGTTGTAATATCTTTGTTATTCAAACAATTATCTGTTAATGTCAAACTTTGTTTTCATTAATGCATTGCATATGTTTGTCTTGATTTGATCCACTCATTTCCATTACATTTAAACTATGCTTTTTACTCTCTTTATGACTTTTAACTCTTGCTAAAAGTTACAAGCCTTTAGAGGGAGGATGACGAAACAATGCCATAATCTCATAACAGTATGCTATTGAACAGACCTTGCTGACGATGTACAGGCGTTTCTTTCAAATCCTAAACACTGGAGTTATAAGGAATATAATCCCTAGTCAACCCCTTCGAGCCAAAGAAGTAGAAGTTTTCTGTTTTAAACACAAATTGAAACCTTTAAACCTGGGGCAGGGTAGTCACTCAGTTAATTCAAAAGATGCGCATTGAAGTCGCAAACTCTCAGTTCGTAATACAACGAACGACATCAAAAGCATTCCTCTGGAATCAAAAGACAGTGGTGGTTCCTTATCTCATAGGCAGTCATTATCTCTCAAAAGAGAAAATCCCACTGAGCCAAAACCTATAAAGGAGGCTTAAGAAAGCTGGGGCATCCCGCTGACTGTAATCTCGAAAACAGGAACAGTCAGGAAAAAGTTAGGGATAACAAATCAAAAGAACGAGGTCGCTACAAATCCTCAGCAACATGAAAAATGTTGCAAAAATGAATGCCTTCCAACAAATTCAACTTGTGTGAACTATCACCAAAAACGTCGTTCCAGACTCATTTGGAGTTCAAGTGCATAATTAACTGAGCTTAGGATTGAAGAACATCACGAAGAGCGGGTGGGTACAAATATACTTTGAGCCTTTATCCTTTGTTTCTTAAACCGTGAACCAAGCCACGTTACAACCCTTCAAAAGTCCTAACTGAAGCATGGGTTAGTTCGAAAGCATACTGTTACAAAAGGTATCCTGACTCCTGTAAGGCTCTGCTCTAAATCCTGAGTTTGAATTTTCTTAGCAAAATTTCTTTACTCGCTAAAAAGAATTTTCAAAAAACTTCAAGACAAACATAAACTTTGCATTACTTGAATATCATTGTTTGCATATGGCTATTTGTTTGACAGCGGAGAAATTCACACAATGAATATCCAGTGAACGAAAGCTCTCCCAGTGAACAAAATCACTTCAAGTGGGAAAACTTCCAACGACAAATCTCCTATCAACAGGGGGACTTGACATATCACTATCCAGCACACCTGGGGCAGTCCAGTCAAGATTTCAAGAAATCTCTGAAGAAGTACAGAGTAACCAGGGGCAAGTCTCCATCTCCGTCACTTGGGGCATTAAACGTCAACCCCAACAAAGGGTTACATACAATCAAAATTTTTGGCAATGCCACAACCACTCGCTGCTAGGGGCAGGGACAAATCTCCCCAAAATCCTTCTCATAGGATGATTCCCCAGCAAGAGTATAATCTTTGAAAACCTTTCCCCAGCTGAATCAACCTCAAGAATCCTCGAGGACTTCCCCCAACGAAGATGTCACCTCTCTAGTGGACTGACGATAGGGTTTATTTCCCCAACAACACCAGGATTCCCCAGCTTGAGTTTGCCTCTCCGACTACTACAAATCAAAGGACCACAACTCCTCTTCCCCGGTAGACTACTCTACAATCCCCAACAAGTTAATGTGAAACCTGGACCCGACCAGATATCAATTCAACTTCGACTTCCCAGTAGAGCAACGGACGACTAAGGCTCCTAAACTCCTTTTCCAAGCAGAAATAAACATACTCCCCACAGAGTTTTCAACTTCCCCCAGCGGAGTTCTCCTCAAACAACAAAACAGGAATCCATTGGAAATATTCTAAGCAAAGTTTGAAGACACACATACTCTTCAACAGCAGTCCTGGATTTAATGACTCCACAGCTTTTGTCAAGGATTTATTTTCCCAGACAAAAATACATTCATTAACATTTCACACTTCATACATCCTATTTACATACATGATAAGTGCATACAACGCAATCTCATTTATTTTGAGAACATCATGACATCGTGCATTTCATACATCATGACATTGCATACAACTAACGTTTTACCTTTTTCAAAAGAAGGTCAATCAACAGATGGCTACCATCAACCTTTTCAAGTTCCAGATTAATGCCTATAGCAAGCCAGGAAAACTATCTGTGGACGACTGATTGTAGATTAATACCTGAAACCAGCCAGGAAAACTATCTACATGAAGAGATTGAAGATTAACACCTGTAACAAGCCTGGAAACTATCTTTCTTTCTCAGGTCAGAGATTAATACCTAAAACCAGCCAGGACAACTATCTCATCGGCCAACCTTTTCAAGTTCCAGATTAATACCTGTAGCAAGCCAGGAAAACTATCTGTGGACAAATGATTGTAGATTAATACCTTAAACCAGCCAGGAAAGCTATCTACATGAAGATATTGAAGATTAACAGCTGTAACAAGCAAGGAAACTATCTTTCTTTCTCAGGTCAGAGATTAATACCTGAAACCAGACAGGACAACTATCTCATCGGCCAACCTTTTCAAGTTCCAGATTAATACCTGTAGCAAGCCAGGAAAACTATCTGTGGACGACTGATTGTAGATTAATACCTGAAACCAGCCAGGAAAACTATCTACATGAAGAGATTGAAGATTAACACTTGTAACAAGCCAGGAAACTATCTTTCTTTCTCAGGTCAGAGATTAATACCTGAAACCAGACAGGACAACTATCTCATTGACCAACCTTTTCAAGTTCCAGATTAATACCTGTAGCAAGCCAGGAAAACTATCTGTGGGCGACTGATAGTAGATTAATACCTGAAACCAGCCAGGAAAACTATCTACATGAAGAGATTGAAGATTAACACCTGTAACAAGCCAGGAAACTATCTTTCTTTCTCAGGTCAGAGATTAATACCTGAAACCAGCCAGGACAACTATCTCATCGGCCAACCTTTTCAAGTTCCAGATTAATACCTGTAGCAAGCCAGGAAAACTATTTTTGGACGACTGATTGTAGATTAATACCTGAAACCAGCCAGGAAAACTATCTACATGAAGAGATTGAAGATTAACAGCTGTAACAAGCCAGGAAACTATCTTTCTTTCTCAGGTCAGAGATTAATACCTGAAACCAGACAGGACAACTATCTCATCGGCCCACCTTTTCAAGTTCCAGATTAATACCTGTAGCAAGCCAGGAAAACTATCTGTGGACGACTGATTGTAGATTAATACATGAAACCAGCCAGGAAAACTATCTACATGAAGAGATTGAAGATTAACACCTGTAACAAGCCAGGGAACTATCTTTCTTTCTCAGGTCAGAGATTAATACCTGAAACCAGATAGGACAACTATCTCATCGGCCAACCTTTTCAAGTTCCAGATTAATACCTGTAGCAAGCCAGGAAAACTATTTGTGGACGACTGATTGTAGATTAATACCTGAAACCAGCCAGGAAAACTATCTACATGAAGAGAATGAAGATTAACACCTGTAACAAGCCAGGAAACTATCTTTCTTTCTCAGGTCAGAGATTAATACCTGAAACCAGCCAGGACAACTATCTCATCGGCCAACCTTTTCAAGTTCCAGATTAATACCTGTAGCAAGCCAGGAAAACTATCTGTGGATGACTGATTGTAGATTAATACCTGAAACCAGCCAGGAAAACTATCTACATGAAGAGATTGAAGATTAACACTTGTAACAAGCCAGGAAACTATCTTTCTTTCTCAGGTCAGAGATTAATACCTGAAACCAGACAGGACAAATATCTACTCGACCAACTCATACAGATCTCAACTCCAAGATACAGTCCAGATACGCTCCAGATATGGTTGCCATTCTATCACTCATTCAGATCCCAGTTAAAGTTTCAGATATACTCCAGACACGGAAGTCATTCTGCTACTCATACAGATCTCAACTCCAAGATACAATCCAGATACGATCTAGATTCGGATGTCATTCTGTCACTCATTCAGATCCCAGTTACAGTTTCAGATATACTCCAGACACGGAAATCATTCTGCTACTCATACAGATCTCAACTCCAAGATACAGTCCAGATACGATCCAGATTCGGATGTCATTTTGTCACTCATTCAGATCCCAGTTACAGTTTCAGATATACTCCAGACACGGAAGTCATTCTGCTACTCATACAGATCTCAACTCCAAGATACAGTCCAGATACGATCCAGATTCGGATGTCATTCTATCACTCATTCAAATCCCAGTTACAGTTTCAGATACATTCCAGACATTGAAGTCATTCTGCTACTCATACAAATCTCAAACTCCAGATACAGTCCAGATACGCTCCAGATACGGTTGTCATGTCACTCATTCAGATCCCAGTTACAGTTTCAGATACATTCCAGACACGGAAGTCATTCTGCTACTCATACAGATCTCAACTCCAAGATACAGTCTAGATACGATCCAGATTCGGATGTCATTCTGTCAGTCATTCAGATCCCAGTTACAATTTCAGATATACTCCAGACACGAAAGTCATTCTGCTACTCATACAGATCTCAACTCCAAGATACAGTCCAGATATGATCCAGATTCAGATGTTATTCTGTCACTCATTCAGATCCCAGTTACAGTTTCAGATACATTCCAGACATGGAAGTCATTCTGCTACTCATACAGATCTCAAACTCCAGATACAGTCCAGATACGATCCAGATTCGGATGCCATTTTGTCACTCATTCAAAATACAGTCCAGATACAATCCAGATTCGGATGTCATTCTGTCACTCATTCAAAATACAGTCCAGATACGATCCAGATTCAGATGTCATTCTATCACTCATTCAAATACATTTCAGATACGCTTCAGACACGAACGCCATTCTTTTGTTCATATAGACTCAGTCTCCAGATACAGTTCAAATGCATTCCAGACATGGATACCATTTTGATGCTCATTCTTCTGACCTACAACATTGCACTTACAACAAACATT